>CAUJNA010003225.1:419658-604608 GCA_963377175.1 Effrenium voratum
AACCTTGGGGTGCTACACCCGCCACATATTTACCATGCGATGAACCCTCGGGCCCTAATCATCTGTGAAAACTGAGGGGCTTATGGACAAACTTGATGTAACAGGTTGCCCGTTTCAAGGTTGGCTTGAAGGATCTCTAGCAAGCTATCGGTTCCATGGTTTGGTCGGATTCATGGTGTGCTCCTGGTCGAACCCTAACTTTTCAGGCTTCTCCTGTAGCCCTGCCCTTTGAGAAGTGGTTTGAATTCGACCTCTGTTCAACCACCCCTCTGGGCCCACGAATCGAGCCAGGCGCATCTCAACAGCGCGGTTTGCACGTCGGCGACTGTCACTTCATCCGAGGCGCACAAAGGGCCACAGGCTTGTCCAGTACTTGGCGAACCTGTGAGCCGACCGAAGGGGTCTTGACCGGTAGCAAACATGCAAAACCAACGTGGGCGGCACACCGAAGCGCATGCCAAGAGTTGCGTGCCCCAAAGCTGAGGAGACAGGACTGGTTTTCACTCTTGCAGATTGAGGCGCCCGTTGGAGCCGAAGTGGCCCAAGCTCAGAAGCCTGGCGTGGCCGATTCGGAACACCCAAGCGAGCCTAAGGAGGAGGCACGCGGGAGGTAGCAGCTACTTCTTCGCAAATTGTGTGTGCTGTGAGGCTTCGGGCTGGTGTCCTTACGCCGGGGGGGACCAGTGTAAAGAGACAATTTCATTCAACGCTCCATTCGATTCATTCCTTAGCGAGCGGGAAGCATCATCCCAAGAGCCTTGCAACAACAAACCAGGAAAAATCATGCAGCCCCCCGTCACGGGGCCAAAACATACAGTTGACCAAGGGAACCAGCAGTTAAACGCCGTTCGCTTTTGGCAGCTGGGCCAAATATGGCAGAGCATCATGAATTTGTTGGAGGTCTCTGACGAAGGCATGCAACAATAAATCCGTTCCTTACTAAGGTGATTGCAAAAAACAATCAACACGTACACATGGTTTCATGTTTCGCCGCATGCCTGCAAGTTTGCATGTATGATGAGTATGCATCATGAGCATGTATGATAACATTAACATGTATGGTTCAGAATGCTCTGGCCCTCGGCTCGAAAGCCCAGGACCTTCCGACCTTCGAATAGGTGCATAGGTGCTTAATGCTGCAGTACATGAGCGTTTGCTTCTCTCATATGGGTGCAGTTTTTAACATTTAGCACCCTTTGGTGCAAAAACTCTTTGGCGGATTGTTTGTCCACCAACCACTTTTGAGGCGGGTCTCCCATTGAAAGTCTGAAATGCATATGAGCATAAGCATATATGCATATATATATATATATGCACCCGAGGCGCCAAACTGCGGCAGCCAGCAGCGTCACCACGTGCACCTGGAGGCACTTGATGAGGCAAAGCATCCGAGACTCGAAGATGACCCAATAGCCTCGGTGCCCAGCCCCTGGCCCGATGGCATGCCGACGTCAGGGCGGCAATCGCCCAGGAAACACCTTGCAAAACAAAACGAGTGGGGGATAGCAGTCGCTCAAGTCCGAAGCTTCCATAAGCTTGGCCGAACAGGTTGCTTCCCAAATTCCTGCCTCCAAAGTGCAAGGTGCAAATTGGGAAGGTGAAGGTTGATAGGCATCTGGTTCAGCTGCAGCGTGCAAACTGGGCTTGTGTACTGCATAATCATCCACGATGCTACTGTGCGCTGCCTGCCTTTACCTCCAATTGGACAAGAAGACTGGCATGCAATTGGACAAAAACTTTCTCCATTGAGTAACTGTATAGGGCAAATAGTCGCCCGGTGTGACAATTTGGAAGAGGCTGGAGAAAGGGGGCATGCCATTCAACTAAAACAGCCCCGCCACAAGCAAGAACCAACATTCAACCTCGACCTGCACAAGCAGCACACTCGCGATTCCGGCCTGCGGCTTACATGTTCTGTTGCCACGGAAGTCATCTGTCCAAATGACTTTGGTCCCTACAGGATGGGTTTACCACGTTCCTCCTCATGTCACCCCCGAAGTCAAACTCGCTCAACCCTGGTGCCAAAGGCAGTGTTTCGAACCATCTTGGCCAGAAACGAAACAGTGCAACATGGCACGGGATACGAAACAGTGCAACATGGCACGGGATTGACTTGCTCGAAACCGCCGAAGAAGTGCCTTCTTCCTTTTGCGTGCAAAAATGCATTCTGATTCGATAATGCTGAAAGCAAGCAAAAAAGGATCGAGGTCAAGAACTCCAGCGCCATCGCAGGGATCACGTAAGGCCTCAGTCACGGCGAAAAGCACCGAGCCGGAGGTCGGCCAATACGGGAGCCAGTGCTGCTAAAAGTAAATGTCGCGAAACAATTGCACTAGCAAACGGGCACACAAGAGATTGGGCAAACTCCGTCATTTTGCGCTACGAAAATTGAGGGGCCTCTACGCAAGCATCCTTCATCAGAAAGCTGCCTACTGCTGAGAGATTGCAGTGTTGGTTGGCATCACTTGTTGCCATCAACGTTTATGTCCCCCCCAAGTATTCAAAGTAGCCTGTGAAATACAAGCAGGTCGAGGCTCCAAAGAAGATCGATTGCCCCACGCACGTATAAAACACCATACCCTAAACCTGCACATCAGGCAGGAGGGGTCTAATAAACCGCATATAGGGACCATTCCTATTCTCAGACACGCCCCACCAATCATGGCAATATCGGCAGGCAGCACATTATTTTTTTACAGAGGTCAGCTGCAAGCTTCCTTTTGGAGTGGTAACTTTAGGTTTGTCGTGGTTGATTCCCCATTGTGATCTCAAGAACCAGCTGTTTCCCAAATGCTTTTTCGGTGGCTTCCTAAGAAGGATCCCTGGAAATGGGGGAGCTTCAAGGCTGCAAAAAGTGCGCCCGGAGCTTCTGCAATCTATAAGCCTGGCAGGCGGCAGCAGCACCAGCGCGTAGATCTGCTTCATCACCGCCAGCCAGGAGGAGCCCGCCAGGCACAAGGGGAACTTGATGTGTTTGTACCCGAAGGGCGACCACAGCGTGCCTCACCACCCCCCACTCCCCCGACTCCCCCCCCCCCTTCCAAGCAAAAGACTTCAGCTGTTCCGGCCCTTTTACCTCAATAAATCTGAGTCAGGGCCAGCGCTGTAAGGTTCTCTGAGAGTAGCAGGATACATCCGAAACCTTGAAAATGGAGGGATTTACAACCGGATCTCCTACAATTCTTCAACCTGAATGGTTGCAGCAAATCGAGTAAGTGTCTATGTTTGAAGTGGGAATGCACCAGTTTGAGCCAGATGCTTCCCCCCAACATGTTTCGGCCAATTGAGGCCAGCTCAGGCCAACCCAGCCCTAACCGCTTGGACGGTTTTTGTCGGGTGTGCCACCCAGTGTCCTTGAAAAACGAAAAGCAGCTTGGCGGGACCAAAACAGGGCCGGTCAATGTGAAACTGCTTGCAAGCTGATTGTGCCAGGGTACGGCCCAAATTGGCATTCACCATCCCATCAGGGTTCGTTTTTTAGCAAGGCTCAGCAAACTCACCTCAGAAACTAAGTTCAAAGGGATCGAACTTCAGTCATACGGAAACCTGTGACCTGTGAGACATAGTGACAGTCACCACCACGGACTTGCCCTGCCCATTGATCCAATCTAAACATCGCCTTCTTGACATTTGCTGGATTTTGCTTGAGGACCCTTCGACTCGGCTCACAATCGGGACAGCCGTAAATATGTTTTCTGTTTACTTGTCTTTCCACTCGGTAGACCCAGAAGCGTTTTCTCGACCCATCCGAGTGGCGATAGTTCGCGTCCTCGATGTCATCCTTGAAGACCTGAGCAGCATACATGTTCCACTCCCGAGCCCTGACGGCAGCAAGACCACACTGGTGCTTCAGAACTTCAAGCAAAGCCAACTCATTGGTAACTGACATGGATCAGTGGAGATGTCTGTCATTCACTGAAATGCCGTGGTTGCCGAACATCTTCACAAGGGGCGGACAAAAGCTGGCACCTTTTGCCATAAGAGCCAACGTTCTCTTCGGAGGTGCCGTCCGTACCAAGCTTGCGAACGAGGAAGGTGATGGCAATTCGAGTAAGTCAGCAAAACAGGCAATGTGTAATGGCAGAGGGCAACGTGTAATGCTCCAACCCCGGGGGATGCCGGCGCCTCAAGTCCCAAGGCAACCGGCTCCCAGACCCCCCCTCCGCCAGAATAAAACGAACGACCCCTGGCGTCCGAGATGCAGCGCCGGGGCTTTGGATACTCAGCTGACCCCAGAGCCCCAGGCCGGCCGCGAAGTTTGGGGAGGTGCCTCGAGCTCTGCGAATGTGCGAGCCGCTGTTCAATCGCGGCGGGTTGCTACGAGGTTTTCCAGTTGGTGTATCGATCCTCAGCCCCGAACAAAAAAAGGTGCCCCAATAAAAGTAGCTTTGTTTTTGAATCCCAGCGTCCGCAAAACAAAACTAATAAAGCAAAATCTAAACACACCAGATTTCTCCCACCAACCTCTCCACCAGTCGCATTAGAGGAGCCTCTGCCCTCAGTCAGTTAAAATTAACCACCCAACTCTGGAACCGGGGACCCGCCACAGGATGCTTCTTGGGGGGCCGCCAATGAGACGCTGGTAATTGAGACCGTGTAGCCCCTATGAGGTAGAGTATGGTTCTGCTTCAACCCATGTAGCCGCGTGAATTGCCAAGTTAAGGTAGCGGCTGGTGCTGGCTGACAGCTTAGACATGTGCCCGAAGGTGATTCAGCGCCCTCGCAAGTCGAGTTCAGCACCTCCCCGCGCGACATATCAAGAAACGGCTCACTCGGTCTGAGCCACTGAAAGAGAACCGTCAGCACATCAGCTTAGCAGGGATGAAGTTGCAGGCTTATTGAAGCCAGTTCAACGGCACGCAGCCCCATACGCAGCACAGGCAGCTTCAAACATAGGGACCCCCCGCTTCTTTGTAGTTTTAAGGGAAAGCCAAAGGAAAACAAAACAATGTTCTGCGTTATTCAGTTTAGGAAATATGCACTTGGCCCAGGCAATGCGATCGCTAATGGAGAGCAACATAATTCTTGGCAGTATAACTTCTTGCAACCGAAGAACCCCGTGTTTCAAGCCCGGGAGCAACTTATTGAATGCTTTTCAAAAGCAAACCAAGAGGGCATCACTCACTGAAACACAATATGAACCTCACTTAAGACTCCCCAATGCATCCGCACAGTTTATTAAGACCATGCCCGGAGCCACGGTGCCACGGCCAGTTTCACAGCACCAGCCCAAAGGAATACCTTTATCGATATACAAAGAGTTAGCTTTCAAGCGACAGTTGGCCATATCCAGTCCTGGCAAAAGGCCTCCGCAGAGATCCCTGTGGGCCCTCGGCCCCCAAGCCATGTTTTGAGACGTGCCATCCCCGACAAAAACAGATGTGATTTTAAAACCTGGAGCCAAAAACATAGCTGAAAGGATCCACCGGCGGCACGCAACAAAGCACTTGCAGTAACCACTTCGAGCGTTTCCCGTTCGAGAGGTGAAATCGCGCGCTTGGTTCATCCCCTGGCTAGCTGAACAAAGCAGGGCCGCGAGGCCGTGAGGGACACGTCGGCCTTTCGGCTCTCGACACTTTTGAAAGTTTCGCCAAAGTGCACCACACCGCCATCAAAGTCAGCACCTCGTTGTACTTGGAGCCCTCCTCGACTTGATGCCGTCGCCCAAACCTGTGGTAAAGGCATTGGCGTCCATTGGCGTCCATCAGGAGTTCGAAACTCCAAGGATTTCTTGATTTCACCCCAGCGGGTTTTAGCTGAACATCCGCCGGAACACACCATTTCCCCATGGGTGCCCTCCTAGCAAGGCTGGCTTGGATTCACATTTCAATCAGCAGGCTGGAAGGAACCTTACCTGAGAACTGAGAACGCTAGCACACCTCTTGACATGCCCTACAGTCTTTTGGCGGCATTGCCTGACAACAAAGCACAACATCCAGAAAGCTACAAGTGAATTACGGGTACTGCCTGGACAGGCCACGCAGGGCTCCATGTCGAGGAAGGACGATATCCAATACTGTGTTACTTTTTGAATCATGCCCAAGAGGACCTGCAGAGTTGTTACCGACCCATACGGGACCAAAAATCAAAACTCCAAAAGGTCCAAGGCTTGGCATGTGAGTGAAACACGAGACGACCACTAAACAAGGTAAGTCGCCTCTCGAAGTCCTGGTGCATGGCATTGATCGCGAAAGCGATGAATGCCCTTAGTGCAATGACTCCCGAACGGCAGCTGGTGGTCTTGCCAACAGGTTGCACCAACCTCAAAGCGAATGGCCGGGTGGTGAACCATATAAGCATGCTTTTGACCCATGTGTTGGTAACGCCCTGGTTCTCAAGAAAGGCCGTTGTCGCGCAATATGAGCAAATGCATCAAACAAGATGGGGTGGTCATCTCGAGAAAGAACTCACACACTCAGTTGATTGAAGCCTAACTTCAGCTTCACACTGCACACATCACATAACCTGTATAAATATGTAAGTTATATCATATATATATATATCCATGCCCCGCTTGAATCTGACAACTGCACCTCTCCGATGCCACGGAAACCAGGAGCTGGACTAACTCCAAATCCTAGACCCTGCACTGCTCCCAAGAAAGACGACAGTGCTACTGTTAAGGACCGTCGCTCACTCAACCATCAGGTAACAGGTCGGGTTTCCCCTAGCTTTTCTCACGCGATGCTAAGGGACCCTATTGCACAACTGTAGGAAAAAACCCAAGCAAGATAGCAACAACCACGAGCAGGGCAATATTCATTGACGTCTGGTTTTACGAACATGGCATACAGGTCCTGAACTAGGTAGTAGACTCCCACAATCGCCGATGGGGATTTAGGCGCTGAATTGTGGGAACCCAAGGGGGTCCAGCCAAACCACTTGAAGTGACATGTTGCAGCTAAGGCTTTGCCAGAACCAAAAGCTGCCCATTGCCCTGGGTGAAGTGCAACCGATGTGAGCCCGCCGGAATCTATACGCATCCCAAAGGGACAGCCAACAGTTGAAAAATGGTCTTCGGTACGTAGGCCGGCCCCCAAAACTCAGAACATCCCTGCACCATGTGTGGCAACGGTGGCACCTACGGGGTTTCCACACTCTGGATTGGAATGTGTTTCCTTAAAAACGCCTTGGACTCAACTGTGGTGCCAAAGGGCCTTCCCTTTTGGCAGCCAGTGGAGCTGTTCTTTTGGGACGGCTTTCGCTTGCGAGCAGCTCTGATGCAATCCCTGCGGTTGTTGGCCGGAAAAGAGGACTTGCAATGCTGCCCAGTGTATTTCCAGGTCCCTTAACAATGCAGTCAGTAGTGGCCGTCTCTTTGGCTTGCACCAGACACCAGACACACTTGGTGAATATTGGAGACTAATTCCTTCCAACCCATCCTTGACGACGTGGCGCTTACATCGATGTAAGGCTGCACCAAGCTGCGCCAATCCAAACCCAAATCCGCAACAAATGTTTTCCAATGCCTAGGCAGCACCGCCATTAGAGCCGAGATGCACCTTGACAACGGAGCTCACGATGAGCTTCAGGATCTTCGTCATCTTTGAGGAGTCTTTTGGTTTGAACTTCACGTCGAATCCAAACCTGTGGCTGCAGCCAACTGACCGGTTTCTCCAACTGGTCATTGTCAGGCTGGAACAGGGGCAAATATACCTGTAGTGTAGGAAGTGCTTCTTGTTTGCTCGCCTCCGTGCCACTGACTTGCTCTCCCCTTTTCCCCTTCCTCAAGCAGAAGGGCATCTCAAGAAAGCGAGCGGAAAGGGTAAGCGACAGCAAACCGAAGGGCCCAACCATTTGCAGGGAAACGACACTAGCTCTCCACATTTCGCAGCCGTCAGGTCCGTCGGCTGGGGCCGGCACACGAAGAACGTAAAAAGCTGCTTGAGGCCGTTCATCACCTCGCCACAGCCCCATGGACCCCTTGAAAAGGGTGAAAGCAACAGGAGCAAATTTGCAATGATTTGCAACCGTTCCACTTAAGTTTTGAGGAACCATCCCAAAACGAGAAAGATTTACAAACAAGAAGTTCAAAGAGACACCACCAGCCTTTGTTCCATGTATCTTCGTGCAAGCTCTCCCATGCTTACGCAAGTGATAACTGCAGGCTGGTTGGTCCTTTGCGCTTGAGGCGATTTGTCTTGTGGATGCTCGTGTGCACTTCTCAGCCCTCCCACGCACCTGCCCGAAAGCCTGAAAGCTCAGGGCACGATCCACAAATAGCAAGCAGATTTCGGTTGACTTGAACCAGCGTGTGCAACAACTGGCTCCCTCTTTTGGTCTCACTGGTGCTGGCTGGATATGGAAGCAACTGTCGATGCAATATTGGGCCAACAAGCAACGTGACTCACAGGTCGATCCAGACCTCACTGTTCCAGGACCGCATTTTGCCAAATGCGGCGGAAATGCCACAACAAAGCTTCTGAGGACTCGGCTGGAAGCAAGTAGATCGGCTGCATGGTTTCCTTGGGCAAGAGCAATAAAATTCAACATACCATCTGTGGCAGCCAGACAGTAAGCTGTTTCAGGTGCTTGTAGTGATTAAAATCATCACCACAGTCTCCAGAACGTCGTGGGGCGTGAGCTCTTCAACCGGTTCTGATGGGAAATCCGAAATGTGTCTCACATATATTCCCCCACCAACGAAAACGGAAGTGCAACACCTTCAAACCTCAAGGAGGGAAAGCCGAGGATGGGGATGCTGTCACCGCAAGAAAACCGAGCGCTTTCAAGGCCAGGCTACTCTTTGGCTTACCCTTTGGTTACCCTTTGGCTTTAACCGTTGCTCCAATCGAATTGCAGCCAGAGCCGGTGCCTGAGCTAAATTGCAGCCAGCGGCTGGCTGCAGCAGATCAGAGAAAGGGTCCCGAAGTGTTCCGTACCTGCAGTGCTTGGATCCGGGAGACGGAACCCAGGGAGCAACAGCGGGAACCAGCTCCTCCAAAAAGTTTAGTTGCTGGCGAAAACTGGCAACAAAGGAAATCCAAGATACCACACTAAGGGCAAAAAGGTTATTCAGTCTGGCAAGAGCTTTCCAGGAGTTTACTCTTTTATAATATGAAAGAGGTTGAAGAGTACTTCGCACTGAAGTTGTGGGATCAAGGCCGCGCATTTCAGGGCAACCTGCGTTGTTGTGAAGGCCAAGGCGAACATTGGAGAGCCGTTGGGGCCGTGGGGACAACAAAACAATTCTAGAGGACAACGTGGCACACAAGACATGTAATTACAGCAATATGCTGCAAAGTTATCAAGACTGACCATCTCGCAACAAGGGCAAACAAAATGCAGCAGCTCTACATGCCGGCTCAGTGCACCCCCTGGAGTCACTAGAGACATGTCCGTTGCGTCGCGTGCTTACCTCGGTGGAGAGTTTGCCTGAACGATGAACGTTCATGCTTGCAAGGTTTTCACGAAGCAGAGCGCGGGGATGGAGAGACGGGGTAAGCTTCTTGCGGAAAATATAGTTGACCCTACAAGTATTTCATCCATGGTCGGTTAAAATTTCCGAACCTATTTGCAAGGTTGCCCACCGCCGGAAACGATCTCACTAATTGCTTTTGGCAACTTAAGTCTTTGTGTGCCTTCGTTGCGAGGTGGCTTCGACGTGCTGAAACATTCATCCATATTCACGTGGCATATCTTTGAAGAAAGCCATCACAGGGTTCGCCTTGAGCAACATGCGATGAGCAACGGACAATGCGCACATAGCTGTACTAATGCTCAACGCCCTCTTCAGAAAGGAGGGGCAAACCTTCCTTGCGATTTGCACGTCCCTGATGTTGCCGTCCCCACGTCCCGCCTATCCGTCGTCTCGGCCTTGGCCGGGCTTATCAGGTCCTCAGCGTCGAGATGGAGCTAGCCTGGTGCCCTCTCAGCCGGGGAAACGGCTCCGAGCGCGGCAATGCGTCCGTAATTAGGTCTTAAGGAAAGCAGGCATAAAGCAAACCATTTGGAGGGCTTGTCCAAGTGGGGTCTCTGAGCTAGCTTCATGCCCACTCCTGCTGCTCTTACTTGCCATGGCGCCGGCATGAGGCTGTGCACGTCCTCCGGCTCTGGTTTGGAATCCGGCGGCAGGTAGGTGGGGTAGATGGGATAGGCGGGGTAGACGGGGGGTCGCAGCCCGGGTGTCCTCTGATGTCCACCGATTGCAACGGCATTCGGCACTGCTGATCATCCGGTTTTTGGTGGGGAACCAAGCCAAAAGGGTAAACAGTGTGCCTCTGATCAACTTGGAACCCGTGCACCCTTCACAAATATTTGCGGCTCAGCAGCGGCCCGGGTGCGGGCGCTGGCGCTTCCGGCGCCGGCGCCGGCGCCGGCCTGGGCAAAGTGGGTGTGGGCTTGTCAAAATGTGCAGCGGTTCCATCACTGCTGTTTAGACTCTAGACGTTGGTTTCATTGAGGTTTTAGCTGTTTGCTAGAAGTTGCTTCTACGTCAATGCTTCCACGGCCCGCTTGTTAAAACCGAGTGGGCCCCTGAAGGCGGAGGTAAGGACCGCAAGCTTACATGTGCGTCCTCTTATCTGCTTCACGCTTGGATTTGCACACAGAACGGAACCGAACAGAACAGTTGAACAGGGACCTCCCCATGCCAAGGCCAGACCGAACAGGGTTGACTACAAAAGGGTGCCTAGGAGGGAAACACTGTCAACACAACACATTACCAGAATTCAATTCCCGCCTGCAATCCTCGCCGCGAACACTGCGACTGTGCAGTTGACGATGGGCTGGTCAGTTTGACGAAGTTACTCGTGTATTGCTCGTGGTCTTGACAGTAGCCATGCTTCCCAACCACCAAAAAGCGTTGTGTTTCTGGTCAGGTGGACGATCATTGTTCAAGAAATAAACACTTAACATAAAGAGCTCACATTTCCCCCATGAGAACTGAATGTACGTTAGCTTTTCTACAGCCAAGACACACGTAGGTCGGCCAGGCAAAGCAGCAGCCCAGGTTCAAGCCGTCCTGGAACAAAACAAATTCTCAAAGTATTTATCCTGAGACCTGCTTAAACAACTTCAATCATTTCTTTTTCCCACAGCAATGACTGAATAAAGACCATGCATAAAAGCTGAAGCATTGCAAAGCTTGGCGTTGGACAGCTCACCCTGTCTCACATGGACTTTGAAACAAATGGTGATGTTCAAAATGGCAATTGTATCACGGAAGGTTACTTGGAAAACCGAATCTCCCTAGCCAGCGGATTCTGTGGGGAAACTTCCGAAATTCCTTGGAGGAAATTATCCTGCTTGCCCTTTGCTTTGACAAAGGGATTCTGCGAACGCCTACTAGCCCTCTAAAGGACCTGGCCTGTCTGGATAGTGGGCAATTCGGGGCAACAAATCCTATAAGTCTATGTTGGCATGCAACTTGGCTATGCCCAGCTCCGCTTGTCCTTTTGCTGCTTCAGCGGGGGATGTCTACCAACATTGGAGCAAGGGACGGAAGCACGTGCAGAAATCAGCATTCGGCAGTCCCAAGGACTGAATTGAAGCCAAAGAGAGCGAAAGCCCCCCTGCTGGCACTTCTGACTCCATTTGTCCCTCACACGCGCGCCCAAAGGCGGTGAGTCATGAAGAGGTGCCACCTACCATCAGCCCAAAAGGCAACCAAGGACGAAACTTCTGGATTCCACGCACTCAACGGGCCATTTGACCTCAACGGCAGGTTGTCACAATCTTGACTTCTGTGGTAGCGTGGGAAAAGCGGCCTTCCAATGACCCTTCCGATCTCTCATTTAGAAGGCTGGGATTCCGGAAAAATGTTTCGCAACCTACTTCACTCCTACAACACTCCGGAAATCATGGTAAGCGTTGCTCACATGTTCATTGACAGATTCGCGACGTAGCAACTCGTTGGTGCTTCCGTTCCAGATCGAGAAAATCTCCGGGACTTGTCTTTTGCTGCCCAGGCCAAGGGCATTCCAGTGTAGAAAAGGGACACCGTGTTCAAAAACAAATAACATTTCTCAAGAATCTCTCTCCAGGCACTTCACTTGCCTCAAGTTTAACCAAAGACCGGGGGCCTCAAACTTTTTCGGAACCCTCAGACGCAACGACACCCCCTGCCCCACATTTCAATTCGGGTCCCAGGTGGGGCAGCAGTCGCCCGACAGGCCGGAGCATCCCGGGTGCAGCGCGCAACTTGCCCCGTGGCCCTTTGCAGGCCTGAGTTGTGTGCCCACTTCAGGAATTTGACCCCAGAAGACAAACAAATACAGACCGAAAGAGACAACATGGAGAGAAACAAAAGGAACCAGCCGCAAAGGCCTCCTTTTTTGGGCGCGACATACTTCCCTTCCTGACATCTACCATTTAAACATCACCTCAAAGGAAAGACGATGCAAAAGATGAAGCCGCGAGAAAGAGAAATGCACGAAACACTGGGAAGGGCTGGCAAGACCAGCATTGCTTGAATTTACATGAGGTATTTGTCATTTCCGATTTTCGAATATATCGCTACCTGATTGCAACTTCGCAGCAGTGCTTGCTCATTTAGGGAGGAAAACGTGAACTTCCGCAACGTAGAATTCAGATTCATATAATGAAGCCCAGGATCAACAATCCCTTGGTTCAGGATTGCACGTTTGGGGCGGTCCCCCCTAATCCACCAAGTTGACTCATCTGCACCACTGCCTTGATCCGAAACAGCCAGGCAGCTCCCCCACGTAGAGATCAACAGCGGCCGCCACGTGCGCAGATGTGCTCGACCTCGCCGGCCTCGCGGCTTCAGTAGGGGACCTTTTTGGAACCTCTCGCCCAGGGAGAGCCCAAATTCAAATCTTCACGAACAGAACATGACAGAAGAAACATCAACCCCTGAATTTAACCCTGAACATGCGAAGAGATGTTCTTCGGACTCGATCCTTCTCGCCGCCTTCATGTGCAGTCAGTGCTCGCAGCTGGACCCAGAAAGGGCCGCAGAATCAGGGCTGTCTCACAAAAGGTAACCTCTCGATACCTCTCGAGTCAAGCCAAACGGGCACTTACCGTCGACATCCGTCGACAAACATGTAACTTTCTGAAAGAAGGCGTCGACGCGCTTGAGCGGCAGTGGGCTGACAAAAATGGTGTCGCCAACAGAACCATAATCTGGAAACAAGAAACCAGCATGAAACCAACCATTTGTCGCTGTGCATCGCTGTGCATCCCCATCGGGTTGAACACCGGCTGTACTAAACGAACCTCAGAAGGGTTGTCCAATCCTAATCCATGATCCCAATTGAAAAGCCGTTGCAAAGGGGGTCCATCCTTTCGAATCTCTTTGGCGTCGTGAGAGTCTACCCTTGTTGTATTTGCTTCTCTGGAAGCGATGAGACATGAGAATGGAAAGGAAGTGGTAAGAAACAAATACAAAAAGCAAAACAAAATAGCCCCCTTCTTCATGTCAGTGCAACGCCACAAAAGAAGAATGTCAGAAATTCATTCGGAACAGCCTCAGATTCTGGGCGCTTCAATGATTCTGGGCGCTTCAATGCGAATCAACTCTACTAGCCGTGTCTCAAAACTAGGCACCCCCAGCCTGGTCATTTGGGGCTGGCTCAAGGAAGGGCGGCCAGCAAAACACCACAGGGCGCGAGGAAACATGCAACACGACTTGGACACCATGCCGTGGTCAATACCTACTCTCCACGGCACCTCCGCATCACCAAAAGTGCCGCTGCGGCGAAAGCCAGGCAACACCCGGCCTCAGCATCTGCGAATCTGCGCGCTGGGGGGGTGTTCCAGGGCAAGTACTGGGGGTTGCCCGGGGCGACCCGTGGGAAGCTCTAGGTTGATTGCTTGATTTCGTGGGTATGCGACTCTCTTGCCCATGCAAAGCGCGGGAATTGGTACTGACGAAAGCCGACAGGGCGCTTTCGATAAGACAGCAACTGATATGGGGGCGCTGCGCTATGTTCTGGCATCAGCATCTTTTATTCACAAGGCGCCTTGCGCCTTTTTCGCGAGCCAGCAGAGTTCTGCTCGGCGCCGGCAGCCAGCAAGCAATCCGTCACAGTGTGGTGGCCATTTGACATTGCATAATCTATTGGAGTGCGTCTGCACATGTCTGCCTCGTTCTCCGCAGCCCGAGCTTGTAGCAAGCAACGGGCCACCTGATGGTGACCGTTGGCGGCCGCGTAGTGCAAGGGCATACCTTAGGCTGATTGGCCAGTCCAACACAGAGAAAGTAAATCTCTATCAACACCATTCTGCATGTTTTCGTGACAGGCCATGTTGTAAAACACCAATCGAACCTTGATCCAGGCACGGCCGTGCTTGTCAGCTCTGTCAGGGTCAGCCCGAGCTTCCAGCAAGCAACGGACAACTTCCTCATGGCCGTTCCAGGCAGCCATATGCAGCGGGTTGGAATTGCCCACGTCGGCTTTCTCCAAGTCAGCGCCAGCTTCCAGCAAGCGGCGTACAGTTTGCACATGGCCACCCGAAGCAGCACTGTGCAAGGGTGTCCGCCCTGCAGTATCGGCTGCATCCCGGCAGGACCTGCTATGTTCAAGTAAGACGCGCACGGCCTCAGCATACCCAAACTTGGCCGCCATATGCATGGGTGTGCGCCCGGCTTGGCCTGCCTTGCACTGATCAGCGCCAGCTTCCAACAAGCACCGCACAACTTCAGCGTCGCTAGCACAGGCCGCGTAAAAAAGAGAGCTGTTCCCAAATCTGTCATCGTTGTTGACGATGTCGTTCTCATAACTGGGCAGCAAGCACCTCACCACTTCTACATGGCCAATTGTGGCCGCATCATGAAGAGGTGTGCGCCTGTCTTCGTTAGTTTTTTGCGCGTCCGCGCCAGCCTCAAGTAGGCCACGGACAACATCGGCGTGGCCCCGTCCGGCAGCCAAGTGAAGAGCAGTTCTGCCCATGCGGTCGCTGGCGTCTGGATCCAAAGGCCTCCGCAACCAGCCCCCAACGGGATGTGGCAGGAACACAAGGGTTCCAGACCCAGTAAGAAAGACCTTTATGCTTCCCAAGGGGGGATTAGGCAGCCTACATTACACATTCACACGCGCAATATGACACATTGGCACAGCAAGGCCGCCAAAATCAATACAACTACTGGCGGCAAACTTCGCGAAAAGAAATTGCCGAAGCCATCAAGGGAGCTGTTCCAACTGCCTCACCACCTCAGCTCCGTCACCAGCACCGGCTGCCTCAAGAAGGTTCTGCACATCTGCAGCCGATCTCAAATACTGACGCACCACAGCAACCAGTGGCTCATCTGTCCATGGGCTCGATGATTGCAGCATACTTGCCTCAGTTATTCCGGTCACTTGCCGGAACCAGCTTGAATCCAATATGGAGACTTTGACGGCACTGCATTTGCATCGACCATGCGATGACTCGCCCCGACACCCTCAAAACCTGCCGATATGCCAAAGGCTCGCCACATGCGAGCCCGATCTGACGGAAGTTGCGCACCTGCAGTCGCCTCGCCACTTCGCGCCTGAGCAAATCCACGAAACAGCTGTGTCCATCTCCCTCGCAGTCCGCGCGTAAGGCAGCAAACTCCTTCTCTGTCAGGATCGCCTCGCCCGAGACCTTCCTCACCACCCCCATTGGAAGTCTGCTATGAGAAGGGCCGCGCTTTCGATGGCCACCCACAAAACGCACCCTGCGCTACGTGGTGGAAAGAGCAGGCGAATGGGCCCCAACAATTGCTTGGCAGAAGCCCCATCCAAAGTAGCCTAACGTGTTGGGAAACCAAATGGTCAAAGGCTTGGCAGAAGCCCCATCCAAAGTAGCCTAACGTGTTGGGAAACCAAATGGTCAAAAGGTCTTATTTGAACAACTGAGGCTTGCAATCCGGGGTAGCACGCGAAATCTCCCTTTTTGGGGTTCCTGCAAATGAGGCAATAGGGGCAAAAAAGCAGGAATTTTGCGATATCATCGATATCAAGGACGCCCCTGATACAGGGTTGGCGAAGCCCAAAAGGGATGGGAATCCCGTGCTCGTACCTCTCGGCCACAATGAGTTTGAACATTTACATACCTCGCCCAAATTCACAACCAAGCAGCCAGGAAGGCATGAAAAGGTACATCAAAAAGTTGGATGTGGGCGCTCCCCCAAAAGCAAACAAAGAAGCAAGAGTGAGTGCAGCTGGATGTGCCCCTCCTCCCCCCCACCCAGGGAACACACTGGAATTTAATCTTGGTAGAGCGTTCGGAGACTGGGCTGTTGGGCCAAGACCCACCGCGCCAGCCCATGCGGGAAGCAACCCATGGCTTCGCGTGCGGGGGGCTAGCTCGGAGATCCACCCAAAAGAGTGTTATCTGGGGGCAGTTTCTGCTTCCCGAGCTTCCGCAATTGCAAGCAGGGGTCCTGCAATTCACCGTGCGATTGCCTTGCCTGCATGGCTTTCCAAATCCAGCATCCCTTGCTGCTCTCAGTCCAGTCGGTCCAGAAACAACGCCGGAATGGCTTGTCCGATCGCTGGGTTCACCGATGCTCTCTCTGGGGTCCTTGACAGGACGTTTCCCATTCGCTTGCCGGCTCCTCTGAGCCAAAGTGTTGCAGCGGTGCCTGAAACTGGCCTTGGCACAACTGGGTTCTCAACATCTCAACATCTCAAGGTCCTAAGTCTCGGTGACGGCCAGAGGTTCCCGCTTGGTGCGAGTGAATGCAAACATCAGGATAACCAACCTCCGAGTTATAGACACCTGCTTTCCCTGGCAACTGGTCATAATTCAAAAGCCGGCATCCAGAACGAATGGGCAAAAACAAATGAGCCGGTGTTGGAATTATGCAGAACTCACATTTGTAAAATAGATGCACATGTCCGTATTGACCGGAAGGTACTTCGCACATCTGTAGATTTTCCTTGAGCTTGAATGATTTTCCAAGCTAAACCAAAAGGAACCACTCATTTTAAAAGACCCCAATCCCTACAATGATCCGATTGCAATTGATACTCCAGTCTTTTTGGCATGCGCCAAGCACATGCAGCCATGTCAACAGCAGCCGTGTTGGCTGCGCCATTTGCAGACTTTCCATGCCAGGTTCAGCCACAATTCTGCCTTGGATCCACTCATCTCTGGGGGCGTCAAATGACACGGTCTAGAAGAATCAGACCCGTCTCCTTGTGGTGAACAAATGTTCGGGCGAAAAGGCAAATGGGATGGAGACATCGTGGATGCAAATGAGCTCATTCTGCGAATTTTTCCGACAGTCACAAAACGCATCTGGGCGGCAAAAACGGTCTAGGAAGCGCAGGCATGGTCGAAGGATTTGTTGGCCGCCTGTCTGTTGGGTAGGCCTTATTCTTATGCATAGCTGAACGCAGTTGGCAAAAGCACGCCACCGCGTGGGCCAGCCAGCGTGGCGCAAAAAACGAGTTCCCACGGCTCACCGGCCAGTTGTTTGAAAGAGGCCCTCTAGTGTGTATATCGTGCGGACTGGTGCTCATAGGCAACAGGGTGATCCTCACGATTCGCTTCCAATGGCCTTTTCAAATGTACTTTGCCTGGGCACGAGCGCGCTACGCAGGCACCACGCTGCTTGAATTCAGTGGATCATGGGATCGGCAGCCCGGACAGTTCCCAGGCATTGCTAGAGCCTATGCCCAGGTTGTGTGTTCAACGCCTTCGTTGACCTACAAGTTCTACATGATGGCTGTTCAGGATACCTGCAGGTATAAAGTTGGAAGCAGTGTGAGAATCACAAAGCCATGCGCAGCATGTCGCACAAGTTCCCTGGGCCACTGCTTTCATCGAAACCGGAGGGGTCATTGTTGCCAGGTCCGAGGCAAGAGCCGCGATCCCTTCCAGCAAGCGGTGCGTCACATCACCATAAGCCGCGGTCATTGCGTCGCAGCGCAGTTCGCTGCGGACCTCGGATCGCATCTCGAAGCCCACCGGGAAGTGCACGAGCAACCACACCACGCATTTCAAGAACATTAAAAGCTTGGTGAGACGGTTCCCTGTCAGCTTGGGCTTCAAGCAAACTTGTCGCTTGCAAGTGCGCGTCTTGTTGATGGCACTTTTCATTGTGCGGCGAGACACGACAAGAAGCATCAACAGCTCCAGTTGGACTGTTGAACGATTTTCTTCAATCACGCCAGCTTTTCAGGGAAATGAAAGGCAAACCGGACCTGTCTTTTGAGGGGGTCCATACCCAATTTTGGGACACCAAAGCAAAACTGGATAGACTGCATGCTGACTTGATTTTAAACATGCCCAGGAGCACGGAAAGAAACCATCAAGCTACAGTCAGCTTGGCTTCTTGGCATTTTGAGGAACGCCTGCAAAGGGAAACACCTCAATTTTCTGACGCCAGAATGGGGCCGTTCAAAGGAACCCTGTCTTTCCAAACGGACAGCCGTGCTGAGGGTGTTGATTTGCTGTGGTTGATTTACTATGCGGGAAAACATCGCAAATCGTTGACCGGACGAAAATTGCAGGGCAACTAGCCCAAAGAAGAGTGCAATCAAACATTGCGCAGAGCTTGCTTGCCGCAGTGGCTCCAGACCCCAGCCTTGAAGGTGAACTCCGACTCCAAACATTGCCGAAACCAGTGCACTCGGGTTCCCGGCTCAGGCCGGCATTCATTCTTGTGGCCTTTGCGCCCCTTCGCTCCGTCCGGCCTCCCGACTTTCAGCATCTGACCCCTCTGTTGGCAGGTTTCACGCGCTTCATGTGCCAGCGTGTGGCTGGCCCGGTGGCAAATGAAGGAAGCCTTGACTGGAAACAGCTTGACTGCAGGTGAGAGTCGAAGTTGAGCTCGTTGTCTTTGCAAGCTTGCGCTTCGCGGCTGGACTCAAGTGCTGCAACACATTGGCAGGCAGGCATCGGGAAACCCGCAAACCGTTGCAGGGATTCAACCGACACAAGCAAGAAGCCCACTCAGGCCAATTTTGACACCGAGCCATCCGAACAGTTTCAGTGCCAAGCACTTTCGTGACTCTCGTGCCTTTTGCTGAGATTGCAGCCAAACTGCAAATCAGCTTGAGTGGCACGAGCTTGAGGAGTGAGGGCTATCAACCAATTCAAGCGTTGCAAGTGGTGCACATTCTCAGCAGTGCTAGCGCTATGGGGCCCTGTTCCAGGTCACAAAGGCCCACAGCCCGTAAGAGTCTGGAGCACAAAGACATGTCCACTCCTGAGTGCTTTCCTGTGGGAAAATCGGGAAGCTAGTGTGATCCGCTTGTGGTGAAAACTAAACATGCTGCTTAGTTCGCACCTGGCCAAAACGGAAACCTGTGTCTGAAGAAAATGAAGTCCAGTTTTGGCATGCCACGCAGCCCCCCCCCCTGAGCGATGAACCTTGAAGTCACAGGATCCCAGTCCCATCCTTGTCAAGCGTGTCATTTCCCAAGAAGACACCGTAGCCTGCACTTGCCCTCTCCGCATTTTTCTGTATGCTTCACCACTTAGCAGTTTCGAGTTCTAGCATGTTCCAGCTCTGCAACCTGGAGGTTCAACAAAAACGGAGATAGAGGCACCCACGTCTCCCCAAGCCCCCAGCACAGCGGGCAGGTTCCGCGCACGGACCCGTCGCGCCCGTCGCGCCCGCGATCGCCCGCGCGCGAGCGCGAGATCGAGATGGATGGCGCCTGGCGGGCCCGGTGTTGGGCCTCGCCGGGGGGTGGGCCCTGCGCAGCTTCGGCGCCAAGACCTGGCCCCGCGTCCCCCAGATGTTTTTGGCGGATGGGCGCCGCATTTAGCGGCCGGTGGTTTTGGTTTTGGAAGCGTTTCGGGGTGTTGGGAGCCAAGAAAGGAATAGAAAGGATGGAGGCCTAAGCACATGTTGTTCCAGTTGCCCAGCAAATCACTTGATTTGAAGTAAAAGGAGGCAGCCTTAATGAATGTCGACCGCCCTCCGTTTACATCACTAGAGGCCACGGATTGCTTACCCCCTTCCGTTGGATGACTTAAAAGAGCAGGCCACCCCCCAAATAAGGCAAAACATGGACAAGTGCCTCAGGTTACAAGCCACACCGTGAATCTGAGGGCCTTGGCTTCTTATCGTTGTGCTAGCCAGCCTGCTTTTGCCCGGCGTGTCAACGACAGGCAGGGTGTGTTGAGGAAACGGAGTCCCAAATAGCTATGAGACCAACATGTGCGAATGGGTGATCAAATGTCTGTGCAGAAACGAGTGAGTCAATGAGGCAAGCTGTCCACTCACATTTCAACATTTCACCAGTGGAGAAATTCCAAGGAGCCTGGCAAGCTTGTTGCAGTTTGGGGTTTCAGCTTCCGATATCAAACACCCACAATCAAACTGAGAGGCTAGAGCCTCTGTGTACTTGCCCGCCTCGCCGCAACCCATTATGAACTCATTGTTTTGGCCGAAACCTTCGGCCAGGTCCACTCTGTTGGCTGCATTGCCCTCTGAACAATCACCTTGCCCCTATTTGTAGAGGGGGGATACGCCTACTTGTTTTCTGGTACAACCGACCACCCACCCGCCCACCCGCCCACCCGCCGCATTCGGAACCAATCTGTTCGCGCATTGAAGTTTAAAGGACCTTCTACCGGACCCCGGCTTGAACCCCCCTGGTTACCCTTCAAGCTCTTGCACAAATTCGTGAGCCTTAACTCCGACCGACCGTCGAACTGGCCCAGGCACATCGCTGAGGATCTCCACTTGTGAGGTGAGCAGCTCCAACCTCGGAGGCACAGCTCGAGGCCAAAAGGCCCTGGAATGCCCTGGGGGGCTTCCAAAGGGACAATGGAAACCAAACCTGAAGCTGCCAAGAAAAGTAGATATTAGATATCAAAAGCTTTGCCAAGGCATTGGCTTGCTTTGAGCATGGAGTCATGCAAGGAACTCGGGTGGCTCAAAATAGCGCTCAACTAGGTGGAGCCGATGACGACTACATACCGCCGTGGGGTCACATCCCGCACACCCGTTTTGCATCAGCTGTCACAGGCCCAAGCGATGACTTCACGGCCTGTGCCAAAAATATGTTGACAACATCCACTTGACAGCTCGAATCTGGTCCATCGTATTGATATTACTGCAGGAAACCGCCCTTCCGTGCCAGCATAGCACAAAGGCGAGCCGGAGCAAAGGTTTCTCCGGGACCCTGCGGTTGATTTAGCACCACTCAAGCCCATTGATTCTGCGGTGCTCGGTAGGGGTCTGGTTCTGTTGAGTGGCCGCTCTAAATCCTCATACCTGCCTTCCGCCGGGGAAACGCTGCAATCGCTTGGGCAAGTGAGGGGGACCAGCTAGTCCTCGTTGCCATTCTGCAGTCGGGCCGCTTGGTGGTCTCAGCTTTCTTAGCGAGCTCCGCAAACACGTCCTCTGACATGCAGCTGCAAGCTGGAGTTCTGCAACGCGAAGAGGATGATTTATCCACCAAAGATCAACTGCGCACAGATCAGCAATGGGGCAGGATTCGTGCAAGTGATACGTATATCTGAGTATATCTTACAACTGGCTGATACTGGCTGCATCTTGACTTGGCAGGGGCCTTCTACGAAAAACAAACAGCCCACGGCTCCCATGCCCCAAAGCCAGCCCCCAACAAACCAACACCCGTCAAACCAAGGGGTGTTCAAAGACTTTGGCAGCGCGCCACCCCCATGCAAAGGAAAAGCTCTCCCAAACAAGCTGGATGCGCAAAACACCATATTTCCCCTGACCTCGCCCAACCTTTCCTTCAGACCCACCCGCCCCAAGCCACCCCAAGCCGCCCCAAGCAAGTCCTTGAGGCTGTCCCGCATCTCCTCCGCCCCGGCGCAGCGGCCCAGCGCGCCGCTCAGCGTCGACAGCTTCGCCTGCGCCGACTCCTGATCCTTGCGACCCCGCGCTTGGCAAGGTCGAGGGTGTGGGTCAGGGCTGGTTGGGCTTGGCGGAAATAAGTCCAAACCCAAAATTTAGCACACTACTGGAGTTCAGAATCAAGGACCAGTTCAAAGCCAAAATGGGCACAATCCAAACAATGAACCCAATAGTTGCCTGACTTTGAACCGGTAAGCTTGCAAATGACCAGCAAAAGGCCTGGTGGTCAGGCGTTGATGTCTTCCTGACGAGCCCGAGCTTGATGTACTCTCCCGGATAATGTCGTGTTCATTCGTGCAGAAGTGGGTTACAAAATCCTTCAAAGTCTCAGTGGATCGTTCGAACTGACCTCACTCGCCGCCCAAGGCTCGAAGATCCATCACGTCTGCAGTTGAAACATCTACACCCACAAAAACCAACTGAAAAGCCTGTGCCCGTTGAAAATGACGTTTAGCACCTTTCCAAGAAAATGAGTTGGTGAAAGTTTACCTTGGCCAGCTGTTGGACACTTGCCTGACTTCAAGGGTTGAAAGGCTGTGGCTCAAACCAAAGGACGGAAAACTCCAATACCCAACAAGAACCGAGGTCAAGGGCCTGTTCAGCCTGCCCAAAGGTCGACCTTTTTCCGTTGCCCGCACTGCAATTTCGGAGCCCTGGTACATATGAAGACAGAGCTAGGGCATGAGGTAGGCCCAAGAAACACAACATAGCACGCACACTGGCTAAAGAACACAATGTGAGGCCTGGGCAATATGTCGCCCATTTCCCAGGCTCCCCCTGGAATAAAGAAACCCACTTTAAGGGAACCCCCCTGGAGAATTCATGGGGCCTCTGCCCACATCAGGGGTCCTCATTCTGTGAAATGTTTCTCAGTAACGTGGCTTCCGCTGGATGGAGACTTAAACCTCAATCCCTTGATGCACCCAATGGGCCCGTACCTATGTTGGGATCCACGAATCCAAACCACACAGGCGTAAGGGTACAAGGCGAACCCCCTCCCCCCATACCAAATTTGCCAAATACATCAAATACGATCCCTATGGGAAAAAAATGAAAAAGAACATCCGTCAACCGAACTCCTGGGTGGAGGACTCCATGTGCTGGGCCTCGATTCTTCCGCCCAGCCGAAGGCCCGAAGGCCCGAAGGCCCGAAGGCCCGAAGGCCCGAAGGCCCGAAGGCCCGATGGCCCGAAGGGCAAAGGCCCAGGGAAAACCGCGCAGTTTTGCCCCAAGTGGCTTTCACGGCGTCAACACGGCTTGCTTTGAACCATCCCCTTGCTTCGGGCGTGATGCCGTTTCCACTGCCTTCCAGTTTCACACACCGTCCCCAAAGTTCAACTCAGCCCGGCTTGCCACTTGCAAAAGGGATGAGAGCCACTAGTTGTACCCATTCCCATCTGGGATTGGACACAGCTGCACAAGAAATCCGCTTAAATAACACGTAAAATGCATAAGTGACTAGTTGCTAGTGGAAACGGGCAGGTGGCGGGCATCAAACCTCAAGATATCTGAAAAGGGTTGATTATGTCTGGTCCACCTTGAAGTGCCCTACAAAGTTGCAAGTTGTAAGAACATCCAGGGTATTCGCGCGTTCCTGCCAATGCCTACAAAACATCGCACACACAGAAGGACACTCCATTTGAAGTGGCGCAGAAGGTGATACTCGAAGCAGCCCGAAAGAGCAACTGTGGGGACCAAATTTCGAAAGTTTGCCTGGTTTCTTTTGTAGGAGGGGTAGCAATTGTGATGAGGCTTGTTGGTGCCGCATCTCTGTCTTCGCGGCGTGTGGGGGCAAATGGGACCATGGTTTTGAACACTCGGAGTGCCAAAGCCACCTCTCAAATTGATTCCGGGTGCTTGAGCACGCCAAATCAAGTCAAATGCATCCGCAGTTTGTCAGTGTTGGATGCCCGCCCGTGGTCCCAACCCGAAATCAAACAAGTGCTAAAGAGGAACACATGCACAGTTCACACCGGGGAACAAGATGGAATGAGAATGGATGGGCAGTCTTCCCTCCAAGTTGCAATTCTTCCAGCCCAAACCAGTTCCTTTGGAGAGGATCCCACAATGGCTGGCCTGCACCCGAAGAGCCTGGGACAAAGAGCACTTTGCGGCCTTTGGGGTCCCAAATGTTGAAATCAAATTCCCGGCTGTTTGTTTTTGGATAAAGCCAACCCCTCCAAATTGATAGGTTTGTATACCGTACGCAGTAGTTGTATACGCATTGCATGACTCCCCGCTGACGTCCATTTCGCTCCCCCAATCCTCTGCCTAGCCAAGTGGCCACCGCACCGCTCAGGGCGTGCATCTGAGGAAGGCTCAGTCTGGCAAACCCTCTGAGTTCGTTGATTGTTCTTCAGAAAAAAGAAGTGGAAACAGTACCCCATGCATCCGGTTGGGGGACCCCCGTGTCCAACACATGGCAATGTTTAAACTGGGAGGCAACACATTCGCAACGAATACGTATGGACCAAAGACTACAGCAACCGACCTGGGCATAGGCAATGGTTGCTTTGAACAAACACCGCAAGTAATGGGAACGAAAAGGAAACCGACCTGGAGTCCCTATCAGGAAACCCCAAAAGGAGCGCCAAGTACATGCCCCACTTACTTGACCAAGCAAGTGGCGGGTTCCTCTTGAGGTTGCAGGAGCATGTACTGGGTAATTGGCGCGTTCCTTATGAGGTTGCTTGAGCATGTGCTTGGTCAAGTGAGTGGCGCGTTCCTTTTGGGGTTGCTGATTTTGAGAAAGAGTCATGCGTGCTCTGGCTGCAGGTGGCCAGAGTTGGAGCAATTGACCCTCGAGTTCATCATGGAAGGCAAGGGAGTATGACGGAGTATGAGTATGGATTCGTGATGATTCGTGTGACTCATTTGTCCCTCATTTTAAACATTTCTGTACGGCCTTGGCACACTTCCCCAAAAATGTCATAGAAGCGAAGCTCAAGCAGGGAGGAAGCTAACGCTATCCTCCCCCCCCACAAAAGGTTCGGAAGGAGCCATCTGAGGGGTTGGAATCGAAGAGATGTCTCTGAGCCAAGCTGAAGCTTCGCCTTTGAAGAGGTTGCCCACCACCACAAGTTGGCCGGGGGGGAGAACTGGGACAAACAACGGACATCTGCGCCCTTGTGGCTGCAAACCATGGTTTGGTAGCTACAAAGTGTCTGGAAACTCCTGGCTTTACTCATAGGCCAGGCCACTAGGGCTTTTGGCCTACAGAGTGGCTCGACTGCGATCGGCCTGGATCTTGAGCTGCTCCAACTCTGCAAAGTCGGCCTGGCGTTGAGAAGGTCCCAGCAACGCCCAACAACAAGCCGATACAATACCAACTAAAGTAGGCAAGAATGGGGAAGTGCTCGGAGAGGTTGAAGAACTGAGTGATATTTATGGACACCTGGAGTGAAAACAACTTGGGTTACATGCCCCAATGCCTCTTGAGATGCACCTGGTGGCAAGGGAAGGATGTTTGTGCTTGTGTGTGCGTGCCTTTGACCGCAATCCAGTTGCCCTCTTTTGGAAATTCATAGCGGAGCTTCTTAGCTGAGTGAAGACCCATTGAGGAAATGCTCCACTAAACACCCATCTCGTTGTGGGAATGGACCGGTTTGAAGGTATGCACATCCCTGGCATTGCGCTTGGCTCTCACAATTGCTCTTGTGCTTTCCTTCAAGCATTGCACCCCTGAAGTTAACTTTCTGCCCCAAGCACAGCGTTCCACACCAAGCCGCCTTCTCCGCCAGGGAGCAGGTAAGTGTCCGCTCCTTGCTGAGCAACTGGTCGAGCACAGTGCCATCAGCCTGGCAATTCAAGCAAGCCCTCAGAAGACCCAGGCCACCGCCTAAGTCTCGTAGTCGGCATTTCAACCCACCCCTGATGACCCTCGTTGAGTCTATATGTCTCCTGCCGTTCGAAAGCCATGTGGCCCTCATGCGAGGGATGCTTATGTGGTCACGCCTTCTGCAGGAGAGCATCTGAGTAGCTACTTAACACAACGACACCTCCAACTGTGCATTGTGTTGGCAAACGTGTGTACAACTGTTTGAGCAACGCCGCTTCATTTCTGGCCACGACCCACACATTGCCGCATATACTCAGGATGATTGCCTTTCGCACTTAGTTGTCCACTGCCCTGGATTGCACAACAATCCTGAGATGCCAGGGCATTGGCTGAGGTGAATCTAAGCGAAACTGCGGGACAGGATTTGAATTTTGCAAACAAAAGCACTCCAACGTGTATCCCAAACGCCAGGCAATCCGAAAGATCACAAACCCCCAGCCCAGTGCTGCGGCCTTGCTGGTTTGCAGCTCCTGTGCGGAGTGAAAATCGATGGATCTCACAAGGCACGCAACGGAAACGTGAATTGGGGCCTCCTTTGACTATCGCACAGTTGCATGTTGGAACAAAGAGCCTTATTTTGGTGGGTGCTTTTTGAACTCTCGTCGCCATTGGCTTTGTTGGCCCTCTGCGGAGCCTTGTCACCTGTGGCCCTGGACCCTCAGACCAATTGTTTCAACTTGTGCCCCCTGGGTCACCATCGAAATATCATAAATCACTCCGCGCAAACAGGTCATGCTCAGAACCAAACAAGCTGCAAAGTTACAAATGCGTTTCAAGGCCCGGTTGACAACACAAACAATGGCTCGCCGTTGGCCTGTGCTAGGCGTGCTGCTGCCTTACAGGTGGCAGCATTTGCCGGTATCCAAGAATTGGAGCCCCTCTTCTGGATGCTGACCAAAGGGGGGCTAAAGGGAAACCAGCAATTCTTGGGTTCCCTATATATTTTGGTAACACATGCTGCTGCATTGACAACTGACATGAAAAGTGCAAACTCCAAGCCACCAGACCGCGCAATCATGCAATCGCAATGAAACCCGCTGGCAAGGGCCAACCCACTTGCAAGGGTATCCGTTCTTTGCGGGCTGTTTCTCAACATGCACCGAGAGCCCCCGCCTTGATCGCTTGCCTTTTGCCGCAGCGAATCAACTGTACAGGACGCTTGCTGCCCGTCGAGTCTTCAACTGAGACTTGCCGCTGAGCTGCTGCGTGCAGCCCTTTGAGCGACCCCTCATTCGGCCAATGCTCCCTGCGTGTCTTTCAGAAACTACTGGTGCACTAGCAAACGCCGCTACACGCCTAGCGAGCTCATCGGGCCAGTACTTGGCTACGCAAGGCAAACCCGAATGACCGCCAGCCATGAATACGCCCAGCAGCAGTTTGAAGCAGTACCACAGGAAGCCACCTTTGGCAACGGGCATCTTCAACTGCGCGACGGTCGTTCCTCACAGAGCCCCTCAAGCATCAAGAGGCGACTCGCTTCAAAGCGGCCAGGTCATTGATGTTCAGAGGGAATCTAGGGACCTCTGTGAAACGTACAGGACCCGGAGGTAAATCCAGGCATCGTGGCAAGGCTCAAGGCCAAGTCCAAAATTGCAAGCCGCTCCGTTGGCCGAAAAGTCGACAATGCGCCTTGGGCGCAGTCCGATCTGCCGGCCTTGGAGCTCTGATGGGCTCGGGGCTGCGGATGCAAAGGCTCCGAACATGCCTTTCATGTGCACCAGGTGCTTTGAAACAACGGCATGTATACATACGCAAGTATATAGGCATCCACCACGTAACATATCTATGAATATATATGTGTATATATATATGTGTATATATATATATATACATAATGTATATATATAAATATATACACATGTAAATAGCCAGTCAGTGCCAGAAGCAAATTGAAGATCATGTTGGCATGCAATCACTGCGGGCAGTGGTAATAAGATCTGGCTCTTTGAGGGGGGAGGGTTGTGTCAGATCTTATCTGGTTGAATGGTAATTGTTCATTTGCCGTCTTGGGTTCTTAAGAAAGAGTACGAGAGACAAACACCTCCTGAATTGGGGGGCTTAACCCACTGCCCCGAAAATTGAAACCTTGTGACCCTCATCGCTTTTGCCCCTCCGTTTTGGTTTCAGTGTTTTTTGCTGTTGCTATGTGCACCTAACTTCCTGTCTTGACATTTCCCATAGTCTTTCCATTGACACGCAGCAAGGCGTATCTAGCCCGCGGCATGGGCTCAAGGCTTCAAGTTTCGGCGTTCGGCGCCTTCCCGCACCGAGGGCCCGAGGGCCCGAGGGTCGGCAGCTGGAAACCTGCGCCCGTCAACCCTCCGGGTCGCAGAGTTGGATCAAAGATACCAACGCGTCCAGCGGATCCTCCTGAGCACAGGGCCACTCACGCGGTGGTTGCTCCAGACAAGTTCCCTGCATTTTGAAAAGCCAAAATGATTTTGAGGGAAAACTACTGATAATCCCTAGGATCAATATACTCTTGCAGATGAAATCAAGGAGTGCCCCCCACCCCCGGGCTAAAGCCACAAAGAAAGCAGCACCAGGCCCTCCAAGCAGGCCCGAACTACAAGGTCGGCACACGGAGCACGTTGTTGAACGAAACAGGAAAGCAAGACGTACGTGACGTGACCGCTTGAGATCCCGATTTGTGCTGAATGATTTCACTAGGTCGTCTCAAAAAGGTGCTGTTTTTTCGAGTGATCCGCTGCTGACGGGAACAATGCAAGAAATACAGTTCATTCCCAACAGAAAGCTTGCGTGGTTCCTTTTCCGGGATATGGCCACAGCCCAATTCCGCAGATCTCACCCGAACATAGTTTCAATGGAATCTCACCTGCTCGAAGGACTTGTATTTGAACGGCTCCTGTGTGGGGCTATGGCTGAATGTCTAAGGTCAAAATGTCAGCTTTGGGCACGTCCCAATGAACTCCATTCAGTGCAAAAGCATCCAGGCTTGGGGTGCGTGAATCGCGTCTTGAGGTACGAGGGAGAAAAAACGGGTATGTTTCTTAAGAGACAACCAAAATCAAAATGGTGGTGTTCCTCTCGGTTTCCCTTTAAAACCACAACAATGGGTACCCTCCAAAAAACACACACCCAAATAGGTCTGCTCAAACAAGCCTGAACCAAGCACAACCACTGCGGAAAACCAGTAGGAAGCAGTGTCCCAAGCGTTCAGCGAACCGAAGGTAAGGCGGCCGGCCAAGTTACTTGCTCAGTAGCTATCATGCTTGGAACAAGTTGACATTTTGCTGGTTGAAAGGGATACTGAAGAAACCCACAAGGGCAACCGTGCACAAGGTTACATCAGTCTGGAGACGGAGAGAGTTGATAAAAAGCCTCCCTTCCCTCTCGTCTGGCTCCAAACTTTCTGGCACCGGCCAAACCACCACAGTTGACAAGAACTCTCTCCCACGTGGCAACTCACCTACTGGTCCACTCAAAGGAAATTGACTTTAAACTGGCCCAACGGAACATAGGCAGCCACATTTCCACCCCCCCCACCCCCCGCCCTGGCGTCGGATTGCTCCTCGCGCCCGGAGCGTGCAACCGCAATCTCCTGCAACAGCGCTGCGAAGTCCAAGACCGCGATGTCGCCCTGGTCCTCCTCCGCCGCAGTGTCCTGCCTGGCGAGTGCTCGAAGGCTGGTCTTCTCAAGGGACATGAAACAAACTAATGAATATCCACATCCAGACTCTGCCCCTCCAACTCGAGTGGGGGGGGGGCGGCACCTCCTACCCAGTCTTTTGAATTTGAAAGGAGAACCAACCCCAGACGGGCAACAGAGAAGCATCCAGCCTGTTCCATTAAGGATGGAGCTTCAGACTTCCCAGTTCCACCTAGCTTTGGTAGGAATACAACCCCGCAACGCTACATGCATTGAGCAGAAATGACCCCGAAACTCCAAGCAAACAGGGTCTGTTACATGTGGAGGCCATACAGAAGGTCATAAGGTCACCTTTGCACAATTGGTAACATCAAATCTATCAGGGAATGCAGCAGTCCAAGTGCGGGATCCCAGAAGTTGGTGCGGCATGCGACGCAAGACGTCCGCGGTCGAGCATCTCCCCATTCACCTCAACCCGTAGCCAGTCATACTCTCGGCGCCTGTAGCCCTGGTGCTTCCACCTGGGCAATCGCTGCAAACAAACACGACAATTCCCACCCCCTAAGTGGCAACCTACAAGGAAGCAAACCAAAGACACCTGCTCATATCTGACTTGACTTCGAAGTGGGAAAAGCTCCGGCAACAAGAGCTGGCAAAATGAAGGAGCAATTGGCTACGCACTAACTACGATCAACAAAACCAGCACGTTTATGACAACTCATGTTGCCCAAAAGACCATGACAAACGGTGAATCTTGTTTTCGGGTTACGGCTTCTGAAAAGCAGAGCTTTGAGAACCAAAAGGCAATGCATAGGTACATAACTATAGATCGACATATTCATACAGATGCGATTCTGATGAATGGCGCTTGCAAGTCAGAAGCCATGGCCAAAGACCGAGGCACATGACCAAGTAGAGTTTGCTGTCTGTCAAGGCACTCGGAAGTTCATGATCCTCAAGAAGGCACAGAAAGCTAACATCCCCCCCGCCCTGAAGCTGGCCTGAGTTAGCTTTTTGTGCCTTCTTGAGGATCATGAACGCACTGACCCCTGATACTGGGTGCTGGTGGAGGTCCATAAAGTAATTTCTTCTGACTTGCTGAGTTGACTGGCTGGAAAAAGAGTAAGCTCTTCAGCCCTAGCTAGACTAAAGTATTAGAGGAGCTGGTGAAGCCCCACCCACCCCACCCACCCCACCCGAAGGGGGCAAAGGAATCCGGTCCAAGGCGCTTGGTGACCAAAGTGTCCAGCTGGTGCGCCGGGAACTTCTCGCTGACCGCATTCGCCAGCGTGCGCCTGAGCCCCGAGGTGGTGAAGGCCTGGCGAACGAAACGGGGAGGTGACCGGCCGAAAGGCGCCAAGATGCGCCAAGCGTCGAAGAAACGGCGGAAGTTCCCACACAAACTGGACATATGCTTAAGCTACACGAACGAAGAGAAACCAAAAGCAAAATTGGAAAAGTGGGGTCTCTTGGACAAGGAAGGGAACTGCACTGAGGCAATAGGTCCTTGGTGAGACAAGGCGGAACGGTTCAGTGGTGGCATTGTTGATTCGCTTCGGCTATGGGTAGTACATTTGGTCGCTTGATTGGTCGCTTGATTGGCTGCTCTGGTTGGCTTCTTGCTTGGTGATGAATCATGCCAACATGCGCGGAATCAGCTGCAAGAAGAGCTGTTTAAGACATATTCTGTTTTTGTTTACTGCCTCAGCAATCCTCATTACCCATGCTGCAATTCACAGGAACTGTAGGGGCTGCTTTGGTCCTTCCTGCATCTCCCTTCTGCCAATATCAGCTCTCCCGCCTTCTTCTGGCCGCCAGCCTCCTCACGGAGTGTACGCTCAGACTCACTTGCCCGTCAAAGGACAAAACACAGAAAACAAAGCAAACCGTTTGGACAGTACGCTGTGTTGTTGCGGATTCTTCTCCAAGACCATACCAAGCACACAAGGCTTCCCTCAAGCCTCAAAATTGGTCATTTCCTGAATAAAGAGGAAACCACCTCTGCGTAGTTTTCATGAGGGGGAGTTGCCACTTCGAAACGCAGTTAACAAGTCAGCTAGCTACTTGATTGAAAAAACATGGTTTCTTGTGCCAAGCCTTGAAAAGCGCACATGTTTGTCTTTGGGCTACCCGTTTTTTTCTGTAACAAAAAAACACGCATGTTTCTGTGGGTTCTTCACGCCCCCCCCCCCTTGGCTTTTCTGGTCGACCCACTCCTGGTAGATCCGGGCCACCGCTTGCAGCGTCTCTTGAGCCTCCGAGGGGCTGAAGCGCTCGAAGTCCATCGTCCGGAAGCCGGGGAGCCCTTCAAGCTGGCCCTGATCGTCTCAAGTGGTCCGCGAAAGGGGGTCGGTGGGTTTCCCATGTTGAAACTTGGTGCCCCTGGCCAAATCAGCCAAAAGGGGTCGGTGTCCCAGTTTGGAAACGTGGTTTCCCTGTACAAAAGCCAACCGAAAGATGTCCACCATTTTGAGACACACCGGTCTGAGCGCTCCGGCCTTGCCCAAAGCCAGCTGAAAGGCACCTTCCACAACCTGCTTCTTGACCCGGATGTCCACCTGGCTATAATGGAGTAAACAGGGCTCCGAAGAAACATCTTGTGGTTGCCTCTCAGGCTCTTGGGGCATGCAGGTATTCACAATCGGCATTTTTCAGACTCAGCTAGCCATCCAGCTCTCAGCAGGGAAGGGCATGTTCAAGCTGTGGCAGGCAATGTTCAACCAAACTCTCACATGCACAAATGGCTCTCAAGACTTGAGCGGTGCTAGTTTCACCCAAAGCAACTTGCACGTTTTCACGTGCCAAGTTTCTCTACATGCAACCCCCGAAGCCGTGCGCAGCGCCCAAACCCATTCAAGTTGTCAAGGAGTTTACCAGAGCTAGTGCGGGACATGTCTTGGCCGATCGGCGAAGGAACCCAAAGTCCCAAGTCTGAATTCGCGCACCTTGTTCCAAGAAGCCCCGAACCGTGCCCGTCCGCGCCTCGCTGTTCACGTGGTAGTGGTCCTCCCCATCCATGTCCCGACACACGCATCGCCGCGTGCCGGGCGGCGCTTCGGAGAGACGGACCTGAGGCAATGCGCCGGGACGGCCAAATAGGGCGCTACGGCCTGTAGAAAGAAAGGTGATATCCGCCGACATTCGGCACGTCGGACAAAGAGAGGATAGAGGTTCAACCCCCCTAACCCCGGGCCACGTCTGAACGGGGAATGAAGCTGCAACGGCAATGCTGCTGTTCCTTTACTTTCCTGGACCTTCAAACATACCTAAATTTTCTGCCTCCCCTGTCAATCGGCTGGTTTTTGGAATTCGTTCCTTGTTCTTTGGGCTTGTCCTCTTTTTTGGACCTCGAGCAGTCTTTGGAGGCATGAGGGCTGTCAGGTCCTAATATATGACCTACTCGAGCAGAAATTGTGTGCAAAAACGCCCGCAACGGCCCGCAAATCGAGCGCAAAAACCCGCAAACGAGCGCAAATTTGAAAAGTGCTCACTTGAAAATATAAACCTCGGGCACTTTACCATTGCTCGGGCAGAAATTGAAGAATCGGGCACAAACTGTGTGTTCGAGCAGAACAAAGCGAGCAAACAAAAAAAAGGTATCAATGGAAGGTGCAGGTTGTTATTGCTTTATTCCACCCTTGTTCGTTCGTGAAGCTGTGCCGGCGGTGATGCTGGTGCTGCTGCCGTGTTGTTTTCGGTGCGCCTCGTCTCAGACGCTAATGGTGTTAGCTTGCACAGGGAGGAGCCTGACATCCGCATGAAGGGTGAATGCAGGGGACATGCGCGGAACTGCAGAACAGCGCAAGGAAGTGCAAGGGGGTATGGAAATCCAAGGGCTGAAGGGGATGACGAGCAAATGAAGGGGACTCAAGGGGAAATGATGGGGAAATGACGGTGAAGTGTAGCAAAATGCAAGGACATGCAGGGGACAGGAAACGGAAGACACGAAATGAAGGGGAAATGAACGGGAAAGGACCAACATATGAAGGGGGAATGCAGGGAACCGAAGGGACGCAAAAGACCGCCAAGGGGAAATGAACGGAAACGAAGGGAGATGTAGGGAAATGACTGTAAATGAAGGGGACATGAATGGGAAATGAAGCAGAAGGAAGGGGCAAAGGACAGGGACATGAAGGGAACATTAAAAGGACATGAAGCGGCAATGACGAGGACATGATAGGACATGACGGGAAATGTAATGGACATGAAGGGGAAATGACTGGGAAATGAATCCAGGGGAAACGCACGAGATTTGAAGGGGTAGTAAAGCGACAATAAAGGGGTAGGGAAAGTGCACAGTGCAATCTCGGCGGACTGAGCCGGAGGCTCTACAGTTAAAGGTGGCCCTCCTGCATAAGTGTTCGGAACCCTAAGAGACCCTTCCAAGCCAAGCAGGTTCTAAAAAACCTTTGCTCGGGGTAGAGGCCGTCGGTGTGTACCCTGATGTTTCGCGCCAAATTGACTTCCTCCTTCAAAGGGGAATAGGGACCAGTTGTTAAGGCAATTGTTGCCCAATCTTGTCTCGAAAATTTGAAGACGCCCCAACTTGTTGGCTTGCCCGAGTAGCCGTGCACAAGCCCAGGAGCACACAGTTGTAATTGCCGTACGCCACTGTCTAAGCCAGCTGGAACCACCCAGCACTCAGCCAAGCCCAAAACACACCAAGATGAATGTGGACGTGCTACCTCAGCAGTCAAGAACCCCTGAAGCAGAACACCCCTCCATCAAATCAACCAGAAGACCAAGGCCCCTCACCGGGCCCCAGGGCTCCGCCAAGGTGCCGGGTTGGAGATATCCATCGAAGGCCTGGCGTTCACCTCCAGCAGCCAGGGCTGCAGATTCGCATCCAGCAGCACGTCCACACCCAAGATCTGGAAACAATTGGGAGCGAACTCCTGGCGGGTTGAGCATTACCCCAAATACTAACTTTGGGCTTGTGGGACAAGACACGATGTCTCTTGTAAACGCAAGATGCCAGAGCCACATGCTTGTGACACCTCCCGCTCACATGGATGAAAGCCTTCAGACTGAGAAATTCAAGCGCCAACTTTCTGGCCAATGAAAACATCCGAATCTTCAAAAAGGAATCATCGAATCACACCAGGCTTGAAGTTGCACAAGGTTCTCCTCACCTAGTGGCACTTGATGTCACCGTCTCCCCCACCAAAACATTTTGTGGCTTGATATGTTAGAACAGCGATGTCCAAGAACAGCCAAAATGCCTATCCAGGAATCCACTGAATGAACACCAGGAGTCCTCTGCTTCCTCCGATTCCTCCTCTTCCTCCTCCGACTTCCTTTTCCTGGGGGCGGCGGAACGTGGCTCATGAAAGGACGGCTCGCTGAAGCAAGCGTCAACAACAGTAAGTAGCAAGTCCCCCCTGAAAACAAGCCTGATTTGGGAACCTGCAGTTGTCTAGCACAATCCATCCTGTTCACAATAAGGGCCGCAACGACCTTTGCAAACACTGTAGCACTGTCCTGAGCTGATAAAGGGTGCGATGTCCTTGATATGCTGTCTGCGAAGGGGGTGGAACAAAACGAGTTGCAAACTGTGACGCTATGGGCATAGCTGATGCAGTTCCAAATTGGCCTCAGGCTTGAAGTAGGCACAAAGAAACGCAAGGCATCGGCTTTCTGAATTGGCGATCAACTGCAAACCACCATGGCAATCCGAATGAAAGGTCCTCCAAACGCAGGCTGCTTCATTCCTGCTTCAGCAACTACTGAAAAGTAGTACATTTACTGGACTGCTTGCTCATATGTATGGAGTGGTTCATTCATGACTAAATTCACGTAGCAGTTCAATCATGCAAGGATGAGTCAATCCCCGGTGGGTCCAAAGCAAACCAGCCCGAGTTGACGAAGTCCCCTTCAGAAAGAAATATATACGGCCATGGCAACCAAACCTCTTCACTCCAAGCTTGCCATCTAATTCATTCTAGAGCCCCTGCCCTGATGGTTGTGGCAAATCACGCCTTCTAGTTTCCAATGTGCATCATTCTCATGACAACCTTGGGACGTATAACATTGAAAGGGATTTCCTAAAGAAAGTTGTCCACAACCAAGCCGCTGAGTGTTCCTACAAGATACTTATAGTCAACATGCGGCCGGAGCGCATGGGCGACACCTTGCCCTTGGGCGCGGCCTCCTTTGCCACCCGATCCTGAGGCCACGATCTCAAATGTCTGGTGTCATCTCTTGGGCTGTTCATGGCTTTCTCTTTCTCAGATTTGTGCGATCCCCGCGGAATAGCCCTGACCTTTGCTCTCCCAACAGCCACGCGCAAACATCAACAGACATTAGTAAAGCAATAAATTGTCAAAGGCACAAGCAAGCCATGCATGCCTAAACGGCACACAACTCAACACAGCTACATCTGAGCAAGGCTATGGCCTGCACACATGCACGCATACAATGCCAAAAGGTCCTGGAAGCCAGTCGTAAAGCAAGCGTAGCATTAATTACACCACATGCTCATATGAGCAGTACTTAGCATACGTAGTTCAAGACGGGAAGCCAGTCAGTGCAAAAAAGCCTGATAGAGCCCACGAACCCGAATGCACATCACTTTGCGCAAACCCAAGAAAATAATTAGAGAGAACATTTTTCGGTATAAGCCAATGGGGACTTCACGTACCATACTTGCACTACAAAGTTGTGACTTTCCAGCTAGTGCTGGAAACCTGCACACTTCGCGCACTAGACTTGTACTTCAAAGTTGCAATTCTCCAGCTAGAGCTGGTACTACAAAGTTGCGATTTCCAGCTAGAGCTGGAAACCTGCACTTTGCGTACTAGACTTGTACTACAAAGTCGCGATTTTCCAGCTAGAGCTTCGCGTGCTAGACTTGTACTACAAAGTCGCGATTTTCCAGCCAGAGCTTCGCGTGCTAGACTTGTACTACAATGTCGCGATTTTCCAGCTAGATCTAGAACCCTGTACTTCGCGTACTAGACTTGTACTACAAAGTCGCGAGTTTCCAGCTAGAGCTAGAAACCTGTACTTCGCGTACTAGACTTGTACAACAAAGTCGCGATTTTCTAGCTGGAGCTGGAAACCCGTACTTCGCGTACTAGACTTGTCAAAGTTACGATTTCCAGCTACAGCTGGAAACCTGTACTTCGTGCGCTAGGCTTCTACTACAAGGTTGTGATTTGCAGCTAGAGCTGGACTTCGCGTACCTGTGCTTCACGTACTAGACTTGTACTACAAAGTCGCGATTTTCCAGCTGGCGCTGGAAGCCTGTACTTCGCACGTTGTAGACTGGTACTACAAAGTTGCGATTTTCGAGCTGGAGCTGCCAGCCTGTACTTCATGCACTAGACTTGCACTTCAGAGTTGTGATTTTCCAGCAACCTGTACTTCGTGCGCTACACTTGTGCTACACAGTTGTGATTTTCCAGCTAGGGCTGGAAACCAGTACTTCGCACAGTAGACTTGCGCTACAAAGTTGCGATTTTCCAGCGCGTACTAGACTTCTGAGCGACACGTCTGAGCACAACTTCTGATTGACACTTCTGAGCGACACTTTTGAGCGACACCTGATGATGAACCACACTTTTTCTGATCGACACTTCTAAGCAACACTTCTGAGCGACACTTTTTCTGATCGACTTTTCTGAACAACACTTCTGATTGACACTTTTGAGCGGCACCACACTTTTTCTGATCGACACTTCTGAGCAACACTTTTGATCCGCACTTCTGACTGACACTTCTGAGCGACACTTCTGAGCGACACTTTTTCTGATCGACTTTTCTGAACAACACTTCTGATTGACACTTTTGAGCGGCACCACACTTTTTCTGATCGACACTTCTGAGACACACTTTTGATCCGCACTTCTGACTGACACTTCTGAGAGACACTTCTGAGCAACACTGCTGATTTGACACTTTTGAGCGACACTTCTGAGCAACACCTCTGATCGACACTTCTGACCGACACTTTTGAGGAACCCTCCCTCATCAAAATTGACACTTCTGAGCGAACTTTCTGAGCGACACTTGATCAGCACTTCTGAACCACACTTTCGACCAACACTTCTGAGCGACACGTTTGAGCGACACTTTTGATCCGCACTTCTGATTGACACTTCTGATCGACAGTTTGAGCAACACTGCTGACCAACACTCCTGAATTGACTGATCCACACTGCTCATCGACACTTCTGAACGACACTTCTGAGCAACACTCCTGAATTGACTGACACTTTTGAGCGACACTTCTGAGCAACACGTCTGATCTGATCAACGCTTCTGAGCAACACTTCTGAGGGACATTTTTTCTGATCGACTTTTCTGAACAACACTTTTGATTGACACTTCTGAGCGACACTTTTGAGCGACACCTGACCAACACTTCTGAACCACACTTTTTCTGATCGACACTTCTGAGCAACACTTCTGATCGACACTTCTGACCCACACTTTTGAGGAACCCTTCTCATCAAAATTGACACTTCTGAGCGAACTTTTTGAGTGACACCTGATCAACACTTCTGAACCACACTTTTCTGATCGACACTTTTGACCAACACTTCTGAGCAACAATTTTTCTGACCGACTTTTCTAAGCAACACTTCTGATCGACACTTTTGAGCAACACTTTTGATCCGCACTTCTGATTGACACTTCTGATCGACAGTTTGAGCAACACTGCTGAACCACACTTCTGATTAACACTGATGAGCAACACTTCTGATCCACACTTCTGACCAACACCTGATCCACACTGCTCATCGACACTTCTGAACGACACTTCTGAGCAACACTGCTGATCTGACACTTCTGAGCAACACGCGCAGAGAGTTCGTTTCGCTTGCTCAAAATGTGCACCGCGCCACAGCGAGAGCGATTTGTCACACCCAAAGTGCGCAGAGGGTTCGCTTCGCGTTCTCAAAATGTGCACCGCGCCACAGCGAGAGCGATCTCGCCAAAGTGACGTGCCTGCCACGAAATCTACACCCAGGCACCAAAGTACTGCGCCTGCCACGAAATTTGCACGAAAAGCTCCAGAGTGCTACGCCTGCCACAAAATTCAATCAAAACGCTCGAAAGTGCTGCGCCTGTCACGCAAAGTAAGCTTGCCACGAACTCAAAATCATCGAAACTGCTGCACCTGCCACGAAATCCAACTTTGACACGTTTACGACACGCATCCAAAACTAGCACGGGACTGCGGCGCCAGAATGATTTCGACCAATTTTGACATGCTTCAAGCCCGCCAAAACAAGCCGATTGTACGACAGGCCTAACGAAAACGGCGCCGGCGCAAGCACTACCACGCGCATGCCAAGCAAGACACCTCGAAACGACCACCCCTGGAACGCAAATCCCAATGGCACGGCAACGAGAACACGCAGCCTTCCAAAACACTGCGCCTGCGCAACGAAATAACACGCAACGCTGCTCGCGGACGCTTTCGAACGCTTTCGGCCACACGCGAGCCGACCAGCGAACACGACCTTACCCCCAGACCCCACTTAATAACGGGAACCCTTCGCTACGCATTTGGGAATAAGGAATTTAACATATGCTCGTGTTTGATGTTTCTGTTCTAGGCAAGGGTCGTAGGTGACTTTCATCACCGGCACCATGGCCTGCAGCAGCACAGCGCAGGTCTCCTCGCAGGAACGCATCAACTTCTCCGCAATGTCCCCGCTGCGGCCCCGCTCCTGCTCCTCGCAAAGCCGGCCAGTACGTGCAACCGCCGGGCTCACGCAAACAACAAGCTTGTGACATAGCCTGAATGGGAAAATGTTTAGGCTTTGGGCCATATCAGCTGGTTGGAGCAAAACTGCATCCAACTCGCAATTCTAATGCTAACCCCGATTAGTGCAATATTAAACCCGCCCGGCCCCCAAGGGCCCCAATACTGCACAATTTGAAAACCTGGAATTCACCTGAATAACCGTTTCTTCCCTAAAAAACCAAGTGCTATTGAATCGGACTCCCCGAGAAACCCCAAACATCAGGAAGCCCCACCCCAACTAAAATCAAACTCTCAAGAACCCATCGAGATATTTTGTCCACGCTGCTGCATCCTGCTGACTTGACTGAAATGGAAGCTTCATCGCTTGTATTCATCCGCGATGGCTCTACCCAATCTCTTGCCTTCCCTTCTCACCCAATACGCAATGCATTTGATTGGGTCACACGCAAGGCATCCACTCTCATACCTGCATTTGCTGCAGACACCAACTTCTCCGACATGGATCTTGCGCATTGCTTTCCTGTAATCTTCTTGAAGCTCATCCACAGACTTTTCTCATTCTAAACATCCTCACTGCCTCTGCCTGGAACGCAGTCAGATACTTTTTCTTCCCAGGCAGATTCTTGGCAGCATAAAAGATTCTCAATCTCTCAGCAGCCACATTCCCACCATACTTGTTCAATGCTGCCTCTCCAGATTTCATCTCAGCCTTCTTCTTATCCAGCTCGGTTGCCAATGCTGCAGTGACTTCAGCATCCTGGTCCTCCATGCTTCGCACCTGCAATGACAGCCTGGCCATGCAAATGGCGCCAATGATGGCCTGTTCAGAATGCTTCATCCACTATTCCCATGCGCAGCAGCTTGGCAAGCAAGACCTGTCTCATCAATGCACGACTGGGGCATGGTGTTTCGTAGTATCTCAACTGATGCTCATGTTTGGTGCCTTCGCCACGTCTAGCACCAAAAGCACGAAATTGCCCACCAGCAAATAGAGGAAACAGGAACAAGCGCTTGACACCCAGCATATGCTGCTTCAAATACTGCACCATGTGCGATTGTTGGATCAAGGAAGTTATGCCAGGCAGCGAGGCCATCTGCCTGCCGCTGAGCCACACCAAGACTGACCATGTCAATCTCAGAGTTTGGGCAACCAAGTCAGTCTTAAGATTCCCGCAGCGCAGCACACGCGTTGCCCTGACTAACTGCATGGGGTGCAGCCTAGGCACTGGCCCATCTTCACCCCATCATAAGAATCGGTTTCAGTGCCAGAGACCATCTTTGCAAACTTCACTGTGGCCATTTCCATTGCTTTTTTGCATCCGGCACATCTTGCCTTCTTGCACCTATGGCCCACATCCAAGAGCATATGCAGTGAATCCTCAGATGCGCTCATGGCAGCGCCCTGCCAGTGGCGGTGGCTCATGTGGTGCTTCTGCTGATGCAGCTGTCGCTCTCTGCTGGCAACTGATTTTCGTCTAGCTCTCACGGCTGTCCTGGATCGGTTCTGGTCCAACTGCCTTATCTTTCTTTTTCTTTGCAGCGAGTGCCATCCTCTTAACTTGTTTCACAATGGCTTTCTTTGCTTTCTTGAATGCACTCATCTTCTTCTTCTCCTCCTTCGTCTTCTGTTCTTGTCTCCTTGCTTCTGCTTTGCTGCTGGCATTTCATTAGCCTCCTTTTTCTCAGGATTGGTCAACAATTTTGCCACACCTCTGAGTTGTTTCTTTGCTGCGTGCGTCTTCTTCAGCTTATCATACTTCGCCGTTGGTTCTTCACTCAGATTCTTCTTGCTTTCAGCTTCAAATCTGATAGCCGCTGAAATCTGCTTCAGTCCATTCAGGCAGATCCTCATCCGCAAGGATGCCAATGTCTGCATCCCTAGTCCGTGGCCATGGTAGGTGAATTTCAGCGCATCCTCGGCAGCTCCAAGCTGTGTCCCACTGTTGCAATCAGCACTGTGCATCATGCATGGGATTCACCTACGTCTTCACAGATAGGATGGGTGGCAGCTCATGTATGCTTGATGCAAAGTAGCCATGCCTGCTGCATGCCGGTGTGGTTCTGCATCAATTGGCAAACTCTGTATTATTTCAAAGCAGGCTGTGCTCTTGTGCGGCTTCATGTTTGGTCTGGGTGGGCATGAACTCATTTCTGATCCAATCAGGCTATTCTTAGCTGACAGTGCCAACTCGTGCTGCAATGAAGTGCATGTGCAACAAAAAAGCTTGACATTTACCAAGCAGCCCTTTGGATTGTCATGATACATCATAACATCAAATAAGGGTGTTTTCCTCACATGAGGTCAGAATACTGAATCACAGCAAGGCATGCCATGAGATTTTCATGCATCTCATGGGCGAGCTTGTTCTTGGCAGTCTCATCATTGTAAGACTAGCACATCCCCCTCATTAAGCAATGCCACTTGACTGATTTATACCCCAATGCCATGCATTCATGCAAGCCACTGTAATCTGCTTCCGGCATGATGGTGATGTAGATGTATACCAGTCTCACCCATACTAGAGAGCCTCAGTCCAGAACAATCCCCAACCCCGACAGCGACTCCTGCGCAGCTGTAGCGCACATCTCATGCCAACTTTCGTTCAATGGTGTGCCAATAATGAGACCATTGTCTTTCAGCATCCAGCTTTTCGTTCGCCATCTCCTCTTTGTCATCGATGTATCTCTGCCCTGCCATTCTTAGCTACTTACTTGTTCATTGCAACATGTGCTGCATTTATGCACCCTATGCACCCACGTGCCAATCACTGGAAACCTCATCAACTTTCATGGAATCCTATTGGGGCGGCCATGGAAGCCAGATGGAAAAGTCAAACCTCGATGCAAACCTCATCAAATTTCATGGAATCTTTGTGTAACCATCATGTCCAATTGAAAAGTGGTATTGCCCAATACTAAAGTAGAATTGCACAATACTAAACTAGTATTGCCAAAATTCAAAAGTAGCAGTAGCATTGCCCAGTTCAAAAGGCAGCGCTGCCCAATTCAAAAGTAGCATTACCAAATTCAAAAAAGGCATTGCCCATTTCAAAAAGTATCATTGCCCAGTTCAATAGTAGCACTGCCCAATTCGAAAGTAGTACTGCCCAATACTACATGCTGTAAACCTCGAACTCACTTTGACGCCAACCTCTTCTGGGAGCTCACAAAACCTTCTCGAGCTTCTCAAGGCGGGGGCGCTTTTTGTGCAGTGCAAACATTATCTGAGTTGCCTTGACACTGAACATGTTGGACAGCCGGTGTTGTTTGCTTGCTTGGCGAGCCTGTTGCCCTGATGAGTGGATGTACTGTGGGCTGTGTGTTCTGCGCTGTGTGTTGCGCGCGTGTGTTGTCAGGTATATCTGTGTGTATGTGTTGCGTGCGCCTTGTATTGTGTGATGTATAGGTTGTGCGTGCATGCGCTTGATAGTGTTCTTTGTTGCGAGTGGCGTGGCGTGATCGAATCCTCTCCGTGCGTGAAGGAGCATGGAGGAGCGTGAAGGAGCGTGAAGGAGCGTGCAGGAGAGTGAAAAAAACCGTGCAGGAGCGTGCAGGCGCGTGCACGCGTGCGTGCGTGCGTGCGCGCGGGCGGGCGTGCGCGTGCGCGCGTGCGCGCGCGCGTGCGCGTGCGCGTGCGCGTGCGCGCGCAGCGCGCGCGCGCGCGCTCGTGCGCGCGCTGGGTGTGTGTGTGTGTGTGTGTTTGTGTGTTTGTGTTTGTGTGTGTGTTGTGTGTGTGTGTGTGTGTGTGTGTGTGTGTGTGCGCGTGTGTGTGTGTGTGTGTGTGTGTGTGTGTGTGTGTGTGTGTGTGTGTGTGTGTGTGTGTGTGTGTGTGTGTGTGTGTGTGTGTGTGTGTGTGTGTGTGTGTGTGTGTGTGTGTGTGTGTGTGTGTGTGTGTGTGTGTGTGTGTGTGTGTGTGTTTGTGTTTGTGTTTGTGTTTGTGGTTGTGTTTGTGTTTGTGTTTGTGTGTGTGTGCGTGGGTGTGTGTGTGTGGGAGTGTGTGTGTGTGTGTGGGTGTGTGTGTGTGTGTGGGAGTGTGTGTGTGTGTGTCTGTGTCTGTGTCTGTGTCTGTGTCTGTGTCTGTGTCTGTGTCTGTGTCCGTGTCTGTGTGTCTGTGTGTCTGTGTGTCTGTGCGTCTGTGTCTGTGTGTGTGTGTGCGTGTGCGTGTGGGTGTGGGTGTGTGGGTGTGCGTGTGTGTGTGTGTGTCTCTCTGTGTCTGTGTCTGTGTCCGTGTTCGTGTCTCTGTCTGTGTGTGTGCGTGCAGTGGTGTGCATCCCTAGTGCTTGTGTTGCTTATGCTAGTACGTATGTGCATCTTCCCACCCGTTTACTTTAGGAGACAAAACTTGTTCTGCAGCGCAAATTCAACTAGACATGAACAGGACCAAACAATACAGCACGGCCACAATGGTAAAGGTGTCATTTTGTTCGGCTTCTGCTGGTTTGTCTGGTCGGCTCCCCAAACATCTTCCAAACGCTCATGGAAGAGAACCTACGTACAAGTACCTTAGCCCGGAGCTAGCAAATCAGAATCCTGGTTGTTGCATTTCAGGTTGGGCCCATTTGGCCCACCTCTGCAAACCAGTCTTCCATGCTAGCCTGCTAAACTTCAGGGGGATGACAAATGGCTGATCCAAAGAATGCCTTACAGCACATGCAAATTCCACCGCTTCAATGGGATCTGTCTGTTGGATGCTCGGAAAGGCCGCATAGCTAGAAAGGTGGAAAATCACACATGGCAAAGCGCCTATTGCCAACAACCTGGGCCCAGAATCTTTCTTCTGCACCGTGCCCTTTGCCCCAAAAAGAGATCCTGGGCCGCGATTTGCAGGAGCAGCGTCGACAGAGGCCGCTTGGAGGCTCTCGTGTGTACCTCAGAGAGTGGCAACCCCCCCAAGATTCGATGGGGAAAAGTGACCGTCGCCTTAGGCAAAATGAAGGGATGGCATCCCAATCGACAGATCCTGTGCTTAGCATTTGAACAGGCCAGAACAACGTGCAATTTGACTCCGTGAGCAATTCAACAAACCCTGGGCAAGCTCGTCGCGATGCGCCTCGGGCTTGAAACGGGTGCCAAGCTTCAGCCCAAGTCCAAGATGTAAACATGCATGTGTGTTATACCACCAGCATTTTGGTAGGCGGCAAAGTTGATAAACATGAAGTTGACTCAGTAACTTCCTGTTCTGGCTAAACTATGACAAGCAGTGTCTCCCTCCCATCGCCTCACACAATGGTACTGTTTCGCAGTAGGCACGCACTAGGACTCAAAAGATGCACTCTGACGTGATCACAGCTTTTCCGCAACGGATCTGGGTAACAACACTCAAGCCCAGACTTGGTACACCCACCTTGCGCAATTTTCCCGAGGCACGTTGAAGGGATCTTCGTCCTTGAAGGCTGCGGACTTCTTGTTCACCGAGTAGTTGGTCAGATGCATGTAGACCTTCATGAAAAAAGGGCTCTTGGTTCCTTCTTTTCATCCATTTTCAGAAGCCATCACCTTTGCCCTGGTTCTGGCGGATTTTCCAGAGAGAAGGCTCTGACACATCTTGGAAAAGCGGCACTGCCATTCATTCAGATTCAATGCATCTTTCATGAAGCTTTTTATCACCATTGAGCGAGCATCCAGCCGCCAATGCTCAAACCAAGGTTGAACATCGAAGTGCAGGCTGTCCAGGTTGAAACCATAAACAAGTTGACAAGCGTTCGCTTTGTTTGCGTTTGTGGGGTCATTGGGTGGCCGAACACAAACAGGTCCAGGTTGTCAACCCTAAAGGCCCCAAAACAGGTAGCTTGACATCGCACTCCCCTGGCGGGGAACAGCCTGCCCATGCCAATGATTGAACCGCGGAGGGAAACTAACCCAAAACATGCCTGGACCACTCGTAGCTTGATGGAAACGGCGCCATGCGTTGGGCAAACCATGGGAAAAATCGCAAAGATCCACCTGCGCCACTCTTCTGTTTTGCTTCGTGCGCGTCACAGAGATCGCGGAGGTCGCGTCAACTGCGACAAGCATGGGGCATGGCTAGGATTCTCAAAGCTAAGGGCAACACTGTGCTTCGGCTAGCTTCATGATCTCGCACACTTCAGCTGCTTGCAGCGCATGTGCTTCGAAGATGCCAGATAGAGCGGAGAAGATTGAGTGGCCGCACAAAGTCGCACTATCCACAGGCCGCGCTCGCGCTGCAAGGAAAAAACAGTAAAACATTGCTGGCACGTGTCAATCACAACATCTGAATCAAGCACTGCTCAAATCCAACTAGATATTAATTTATTAGCACACCGAAAGAAAGGAGTTGTCATTTGAATCCTTGATAGCTAACCTTAAATTACGCAACCATCCAGTTCATTTCGGGCGACGCGTCCACTCCGGCTGGGATCCGCAAGTGATTGCCTTCCCTAAGGGTGATTGCACGCGATCATCGCCCCATCTGAAAGGGTGGAACACCTCCGTGCATCGAATTGTCTATACTCCAGCCACTCCTATAACATGCTTAATGAGAGGGGCAGAAGGAGGAAGAGACATGTTTGCCACAGCAAAAACGCCGCTCATTGTCCAATCGAATGGGAGGAAGGACCACGTGTGCTCATGAAAGCCGCAACTGTAAGGACCTTCGCCGCCGCCGCTTGTGGCATCTCCGGCTGCGCCGGGCAAAAAAGCCCTTGCAAGTTCTCAATTCTCTCATGCGATTGTCCCGGTCACCCTGAGGAAGAAGAGGAAAGGCTGGCGCGAATGAGACTTCAATGACAGCCTTCAAAAGCACGCAGGCCATGGGGAAGAAGGGCTCAGTGTGCAGTGTGTGGCCGGGCAACATCCACCCCCGGGAAAATGCAACGCAAAGAGAGCACCATCCTGAGGCCTGAGCTCTGGAGAGCCTCGGTTTAAGCTATGCTCAAACTGGTCTGGTGTCCATTCCCAATGGGCACGCGCGTCGGATTTTGCTGCAAGCCAAGTTGACCGTCTGATTTGCCTGTACGCTCTGAGCAGGCGGGCCCTGAGCTCTGACATTCCGAACGCCTGACAAAAAACTTGCGACATTCGGAGTCCTCAATCCTGTTTATGCAGCAGGCAACATTGAAGGGGCGGTCCTATACTGACAGACTTGCTGTTCTTCTGAGCCTGCTGCTTGCGACACCTAGGAACACATTCAGGGCGGGAGGGGCCCGACTTGGGAACTGGGCTTTGGGGTTCTGAACCCTAAATGTCAGTGGCTCGGCCCGAGCAGTGCAAATCTTTAGCTCCAGTTGCCTCACTACGGACTTAGCTTGGAAGACAAATCCACGTTATAGCTGGCGCCAGTCCAAACAAGCTGCAACTACCCTGTGCTCCTTCGGTCCTAGGCCGAAGCCTCTCCCACATGAGAAGGACAGCTCAGGTGCAGCGCAGTTGGGGGCTGTTCAATGCAAAGCTGCCTAGAATTCATCCGGTCGCCCGCCTTTCGGCTGCCTTTCGCGGGCCTCTTGATAGCTGCTGGGTTGGGCCAAAGGGCCGTAAAAGCCCGGGTTGCTGAGACAGACGTGCAAGAGGGGCCGCCGAAGCTTCCAGAGGGCTACCTTGCGCCCTGGCATGTGTGCAGGACAAAAGCGTCACAACTCAAAAGGTGTGAGCGCGGGAGCAGGCCAGCAGTTCAGCGGTTCTGCGGGGCACAGAGTACGCTGTCTGCCCCAGCAGATTGGAACGGGACTAGAGCAGCCCCGCTTGCAGAGTTTTTGTTTGCGCTTGCAAGCTCACTGGAAAAGTCTAGACGCTTCTTTGGCCAACGCGAGGACAAATGCATCTGCCTGAACGCCGACGATGAAACCATTGCTTCCAAGCTTGCCACGGAGCTCTGGGCACAGCCAAGCTGATGCGAAGCTGGGTTTGTCCAACGTCTGGGTGCGTTGTTCAGATCAAGGCGCAATGCTCGGAAGAACCGGTTGGGATGCTGCCTGGGCAAATGATCATTCACCGACAGAAAAAAGAGATGCCTGTGTGCTGCAAGAATCGTCCACGCGACAGCGTCAGGCCCTGCAACAAGCTGACAGCTGGAACAGTTCGCTTCCAAATGGCAAGGACGTGTCATCCCAGCGCCTGGTTGTCAAAAGCCTCTCCGAACTGTGCCCGAATTCTATCCACTTACGAAAATTTCGTACACCTGACTACGTGCAGCTGGAACTTCGCAAGCCTCTCGGCATAGCCGTGAGCTCCGGTCGTAACCAAGCCGAGTCAACATGCCAACGCAAACCTCGTTCCAAGATTTGGTGACCGGAAAGAAACATAAGGGGGCACTGGAAGCCGAGTCAAGTTCGCAAAGCCACTTAGGAACGAGCTGCGGCTCCAGAACGGCAGCCTCGCTTCGCCGAAGAACTTTGTAGAACCCTTCGCAGACTTTCCCAGCCAACTATGCACTTGATTAACCGGATTCGCAGAACCGCGCAGGAGCGCTTCGCAGAACGACTTCGCAAAATCCCTCGCCGAAGCAAAACACATCGCTGAACCTGTTTGATGGGAACACGGTCAGCTCTTTCTTTTTCCCAAGCCAAGGCTGAGACGCTGCGGTCCGCAAGGGCTGAGATGGACCTAAGCCTTGTTGGCTGCTCGGCCAGCAGGCTCCGCACAGATTGACTCCTACCACGTGCAGCTGGAACTTCGCAAAGCTCTGGGCATTAATCGGTTGCCTTCAACACAAGTTTCTGATGGCAAAGCCGAAAGGATTGCTGTCCGGGAGCTTACGCCGTCAACTCAAGCAGGGCTGGTTTTGCTTCGCTCCCAAATTGCAACCTCTGAGCTGTCTTGAGGCAAAGCCAGCAACCGAACCACGTGCTGGAGAAACGCCTGCCAGCCTTAGCATGAGGGCTGGGAAGAAACCCTGCTCCTGGTACCCAACGCAAACCTCTTTCCAAGCAGCCACTGGGACGCTGCGCTGTGCAAGTACTGGTTAGCAGGCTCTGCTTTCAACACCGGCTACCAAAGGCAAAGCCGAAAGGATTGCCATCCGAGAGCTTGTTGTCAACTCGCAAAGCTCTGGGCATAGGTTGGCATTGCCTTCACCACCAGCTTCGGATGGAAACGTCGAAAGGATTGCCATCCGAAAGCCTACACCCGTCACCGACAGCAGGCCAGGTTTCGTTAAGCTCCCAAAGTGCAACCTCCAAGTTTTCAGGCGAAGCCAGAATTGAATCACATGCTGGAGAACCGCCTGCCAGCCTTAGTGTGAGGGCTGAGAAGTGGCGGCACTGCCGGCGCTGCAAGGCAATACGTCAGACTCGAACAACAGCGCAGGCCGGCATTGCTGTGTCTGCCAACCACACCAACAAGCTGAAGCTAAAGCTTGCTGCGGAGCTCTGGGTGCAACTAAGCTGACGGAGCCCAACGACCTTGTGCTTCGCTTAAGTCAACCCAACATGAGGCCAAGCCTTGTTAGCTGCTTGGCTAGTAGGCTCAGCACAGATTAACTCCTACCATGTGCAGCCGGAACTGCACAAAGCTCTGAGCATAGGTCGGTTGCCTTCAACACCAGTTTCTGATGGCAAAGCCGAAAGGATTGCCATCCGAGAGCCTACGCCTGTCACCGCAAGCAGGCCTGTTTTTGTTTCGCTCCCAAAGTTCAACCTCCAACCACTATTGCACAAACGCGCATCAAGCCAAAATTGGCTCGAACACCTCTGGAGGCCAGCATTGCTGTGTCTGCCAAACACAACAGCAGGCTGAAGCTGAAGCTTGCTGCGGTGGCCTGGGCACAACCAAGCTGACTGGGCCCAACAACTCCGTGCTTTGCTGAAGTCAACCCAACATGACACCGGGGCCGTCCTTCACCACTCTGCGTTGTTACTGGCTGACCTGCTGTTTGTCTGGGCCTATTGCTTGCTCAGGCCAGGAACACATTCAGGGCAGGAGGAGCCCATGATGTTAAATACAACGTGCGGAAACATGTGCCCAAACTATCGAGTGCTCGGGCTGGGCGTTGCAAATTCGGAGTTGCTGTTCTCAATCCCTGCATTTATTTGGGCAAAACAGCAGCCCGGGGTTCTGGGTTCTGAACACTAAGTATCAGTTGCTCGGGCTGAGCAATGCAAATCTTTGGTGGTCTTACCACGGACTTAGTTTCAAATATAAGTCAAAGTTGTAGCTGACATCAGCCCACGCGAAATGCAAGCGCCTTATTGCTTTAGGCCCTACAGCCAAGCATGCCCCGCATGAAGAGGACAGTCCTGATAATGTCATTTGTGCTGTTCCTGGTACCCAAAGCAAACGTCTTTCAAAGCAGCCTAGGTTAAGGCACAAATCCCTATAGAATAATTACACTGGGACGCTGCGGTCCGCAAGGGCTGAGATGGACCTAAGCCTTGTTGGCTGCTTGGCCAGCAGGCTCCGCAAACATTGACTCATGTCTACGTTCAGCTGGAAGGTCGGTTGCCTTCAACACCGTTGATGGCAAAACCGAAAGGATTGGAGTGAGCCCAATGAGGCCGGCAGTATTGTGTCTGCCAACCACAGCAGTTCGAAGCTGAAGCTTGCCACTAAGTTTTGCACGACGCTGATCATGAGGCCGTCTGCCGCGAGACCCAGCCAGAAACCGCAAACCGCAAACCGCATTCGAAGCAGCCTTCGAGGCGCACAATGAAAAACCAGGCGACATGACTCTCGGCCATGACATTGGCCAGGCTCCGCAACGCCGCAACTTCACAACGCTCTGGGCAGGGGTCGGTTAGCTTCATTTTGGCAGTCTTTGAGCTCTGCCGTCCTAGCAGCGTGCACCCTGCCAATTGAGAAAGTCTGGATTGAGCACAACCCATACCCAAAGCAAATGTCTTGACAACTGGCTTGACACGCCGTCGCCACCTGAAACGAATGCTGGATTGAGGGCACAGCCTGGCAGGAGGGCTGGAAGGTTGCGGCGCGGCTGGGGCTGCAAGGCGAAGCGTCAGACTCAAATAGCATAAGCACCGTGCGTGCGGAGACCTGAAGCAAACTTTCCGCGAAGTTCTGGGCACAGCCAAGCTGAACGTTGACAACAGCCCTGCCCTGTGCTCCAAGCAGGGCAACATGACACTCCTTGTCATGTCATTATGCCAGCAGTTTAGACAAGATACCCTCTGTGTACCACAAGCAATTGCTTAACTCTGGGCCCTCGCACGAGATGCTACAGGCTTTGCAACTAAAACGAGGCTGTCATATTATAATATGTTTCTCTGGCCAACCCTCCCGGGCATCAAGCCCACACGCTGGCTGCAGAAGGTCTCCTCAGGACGCATGCTGCTGGCAAAGCGGGCCGCTACCCGCGAGCTGGCTGGGAAGTCTGACTGGGGATACTCACTAAGCGCCAGCAAATCCACTCCTGGTTCTGTCATGTGAATGGTTGGTACGTCCACTGTTACCCCAGCCGCTGTGCTAACAGCTCTTGAACCAATCGATGCGTGTTTATTCTCCAATCAGGAAAGGGAGCTCGTGTGGCTTAAGTTGGGCATGCTGAGGCCCAAGTCGAAAAGAGTCAAGGCATAGCATGTCCGAATGGCAAACGCCGATCATTCAAGAGCAAAGTATTGACCATCGGCTCGAGCCAAACTCTTAGTCCATGATGCTGAATCCTGGAGCGTGATTCCGTACGTGTTCACTGTCACCCTGACTAGATGTTGAACAAAGAGCTGAAGTTGAACAAGTGCAGATACGGAGACAACCAAGTTGCTATAGTTGGTCGTCTCCCAGCCCTTGCAAACATCCACTTGCCACCTTGGATCTGTCCCACCCCCCCCGACTCCCGTGCCTCGTTGGCATTGGCCGCAGTGGGCTCCTCGTACTTGGCGGTGCAAAAGCGAGCCAGGCCCTCCTGCCAGTGGCGCGCTGGCGCTGCCTTGCGCTTTTCAAGCAACTGAAAAGAGTCTGGTCCCTACAAAAGTGAAGCTTATGATGAAAGAGAGGTAGCAGCTGGTAGCACAATCGAGGGTTTAGGTTGGTTGTTTGGAGATGTCGGATTCAAACGAGGAGTGGGGAGGGACAGGAAGATGTTTCACACACTTTGATTTCCTGACTGCCCCCCAACCACTGCCCACTCCCAACCTCACACGATTTTGCAGCCCGCCTCGCACAGGTAGGCTTCGAGTGGGTCCAAACCTCATGCGTGACTTGAGAACCGGAGGACATCACAGAGAGGGCAGGGTCCCCCTTTTGCCACCTCAGATAACCAAACCCGGGTCTTCTCTTCAGCACATCCGGCGTAGATTGAGTTCCATACTTGGAAAGCCTGGTGAAATGGTTTGTCATAGGTATGAGATAGTTCTGAGTACCTCCGTCCGAAAAGTAGCGGTTACCTGAAAGGAAAGGGACAGTCAGGTTTCATGAAAAGGCAACGCAACCCCCCCAAAAAAGTCGACCACGTCTGCCAAGGGGGATCGAACGACTTCAAGTCCTAGACACTGGTGACCACAACGTAGAGCCGCAAGTCAAACTTGAGGCCATCCAGCAGCAGCGGGGCTGGCAAATAGCCTCGGCTAATTTCCTGGCATATGCGTTTGCCGAAGAAAGGAACCTGTTGAAATCAGAGGGGAGATATCCTTTTCCGATGGCCGGGGCAAGAGGTTCTGAGGTCCCCTTGCCTCGTTTTGCAAGAAACCCGCTGGACGCGTTGAGCTTCTGCCAAGTCAAGTGGCGTTGCGCCAACGCCCCGAAGCCGGCACCGAAGTGGGGCTTTGCGAAGAGCTTCAGCCGGAGGTCTGCGGCGTTCCTGAGTTGATCCCTCGCTTCTCGGAGAAAAAAAATCGATGCTATCCACAATAAGATAGTCATTGTGGCGGGAAAGGAGGATAGAGCTACAAGGATGAATCATGTTGATATACAAGTAGTTTGTTGCATCATATTGAAAAACACATATGTGCACGCGTACTCTTGCGTGTTATGTGTGTGTGTGTGTGCGCGTGCGCAAGCGCACTGTTGAAGGGCAACCCGTGTTTCGACCACTCTGTCCGGACGGCTGCATGTTCAAGCCTAGTCCTCCCCTAATAATCAACTCTCCCCGACTCTCCCGCATCTGCCAACGTGTCAGCATGATCAAAATGCCAGCTAACGTCGGAGATCAGAAGCGTCAACAACGCATGTGCGACAGTTCAAGCTCCTTGTGCCCCATATACAATGCACCCAGATCTGAGCCTTTTAGGGCCGTGTTGGCGGGGGGGGCAAGGTGACAGCACATGGGCCCTTGAGAATAGACTCATCAGCCTTCCAGAGAGAATGGGGACCCAAACCACCCCCAGGAAATGCCCTTGATCAGGCTCACTAACCACTTAATTTAAACATGGGGGGGGAGTTTCAGGGGGCCCGGGACAAGGGGATTCTACGAGCTGTGCTCGAGCCAAGCTGCTGCACCAAGAAGATGCCATCGCCCTGGGAGCCGCCCTCCGGCTTCACGATCACCGTCTCTGACTGCGCTGCGGCGAGAGGCAATGCGCCAAGGTTTGCTATTGGGTTGGTCTCAGCATGCGGAACCAAGATGGGTCCCTTTGGTTTCGGTTTAAACCAACCCCAAAAGGGTAACTACCTCAAAAAAACAAGCAATAGTGCAAAAACAAAGAGCGAGTTGTGATCGCGGAAATCGTTTTTGGAGAAACAAGCTCCTGCAACAAGAGGCCAATTGCAACCACCAGCAGAATACCTCTCGATTTTGACGCGCCAACGCGCAAAAACACGCCAGCTTCTTCCCCAACGTCAAAGTCAGTAGCAAGATCTCCGAAACATGGCAGCCAGTTCCAAAACTGTGAAAGCAATGGGGGCGTGAAAACGGGTCACCCATGGTTCCACCTCCTCCGCTTGTGTGCCACTAAGATTCGAACTTGACGCCCAACAACATTCTACCCCACTCTCCCTCCTTTCACCTTGACTCCCCCTTTCAGGCCTGCACCACCCGTCCCCGGCACCCGCCTTGTGCTTGTCCAGGTAGGTGCACAGCTGATCCGCCTCCGCCGGCAGGAGCCAACTCTTCGGCCAGAACCGAAACTTCTCCGGCCACATCTTCCTCGGACGGTGCACGGAGGAATGGGGGGAATAAAGTGTTGAACAACAAAAACCGTAGCACCTGTTTAGAAGAGTATTCTCCTGCTTGCGAGGTGACCGTCCATATTGCTTCAGAATAGACTCGGAGCCTCGACAGGTCCAAACGTGTGTATTACACGGTCTGCGCCGAGTTCAGAGTCCAAACCAACTGGTGTCTGTACTTTGCAAGCCCAGTGACTGCAGCAAACGCAGGGACAAGGCCATGTTCACTTTGTCGCAGATGCAGCCAATACCTGCCCGTCCACTGAGCCCTTTCGGGGTGGTTCCCCAAAATTGGGGGCCCCTCGAATCTTGCGGGAGCGGCTTCGATACAGTGGGTTGTGTCAAAACGTGCCCCCTGGCCAAATGGCCCCATGCTGGAGTGTTGCAAAAAACATCTGCCAGTTCCACAAAAAGACAGAACCGTCCACCAATCGGAAATGAGGGACGCTGAACAAAAGTCTTCCTTATCATGAGTGACACCCTTTGTTCCTGCGGGAAGGCTGCTATTGAAGGGAGTGCTTCAAATATGGATTGAACGAGAAAGCTAGCTCTGACCATCCGCAAGGGTAGACGCATATGTGCCGAGAAATGGCAAACGTCAAGACATCAGGAAGACTGTCCAACTCGATTCTCCTGGGACTGGCCTTGAAATATCTTGACTCGGGAAGCCTGTCGGCTCACATTGCTCCATATTGTGATAGCAAACATTATGAGTTGATGCCCAACCAATGAAACGATTTCAGCCAGGCAGAACAATTCAAGTGCAGAGCTTCCCAAGCAAGCCAGCAGCAAACACACTTGGGGCACCTCAACCATCGGTATACGGTGGGCAAAATGCATGTTTTGTTCGCATTTGCAGCCCGCCCAAATGCAAGACACATAATTTAACACGCGAAGGGCAAAGGTGCAACCTCTGCTTTTGCCTATTGTTTTCGCTCCATCTCCCCTGCCTGGCAAGCGGTTCACCCAAGCGTGGCTCGGCAGCCTGGCGAGCGAACATAGTTGAATCCCCCCTAGCGGACACCCGCCAACTAAGAAGGACATAGATTCGGTCCATATATTTAGCCGACCCGCAACAAATGTAACAAAGCTTCCAGCGGAAGAACGTGGCCACTTTGAAAGTTACAGTATGTTACAGTATGTTACAGTATGTTACAGTACTCATTCAATGCTAAGTTCAATGCTAAGCCTTGAACCCTCAAACAACAGTTGCCAAATCTCGTGTCCAAACACCACGGTCAGTCCTCTCGGAAGGCTCTTCTGGGTGCCTCTCTTGCCCTTCATCCGTGAATCTGAGATAGGCACAGTTCATCCCTGTTTGAACAAGGCAAACCCCAAGAACTCGTTGACTACAACAAATGACACATCACTTGGTGCCAGGCAATCGGCCACTCCCCGTTCAGTCATGATTGATGATTGGAGCCTCATTGCTTGGAATATCACCCACCCAAGAAAACAGGCAATCAAGATGTTCGAACGAGACGGGTTTGCCTGGAACAATTCACGGACAGGGCGGCTCCGCAGGGCCCTATCAAGGCGCCCCTCTCATGTGCAGGCTGCTTGGAGACAAATCAGGGCGTCAACTGCTTGCGCGGTCCGGCCGTGGCCAGCATGATGCATATGATTCTGCAAGTTCTGCCGCAACAAACTGAAGCGAACAAGTTGGCAATACAAGCAAGAAACTTTGCTCCAACAACACCAATTTTGCAGTGGTAGCAAACATGGCACTGCCCCCTGGAATGCCGGGGAAGAGTTCACCCTTAGAGATGCTCCTTGGATGAATCCGAGCTGAAGCTTGACCCACATGTCTTGATCCGGAACAAGAAGTCTCCAGGCGTAACTCGTCTCGCGCATCGCGCAAGTCCCGGGCCTGGGGACCTTTTCGGCGGCGGAGGGGTGGTTGAGCCGTTGCAACAAGCCCTGGCCGCTCCAAACGAAGTAGATCAGTGCCTGCCAGCTCCACACGGCCCAGGTCGCCCCATCCAAGCAAAGGCCAGGTTTCAACCCATCCGGCTTCTGAAACCGCATCCGTCATTCACGGGAACGCTGCGCTGCTCGTCCCAACGCGCTCTGCCCCTTGAAAACTCAAAAACCCGAAGCCCTACGCCCTGGCAGCAATCTCCAAATAAAACGGAACCTAAACCAATGCCCCGAAGCCCTTTTTTACATAGAGATCGCAGCCTAACAATGTCAGATCACGATGCCAGCGGCAACATGTGCCAGAACATCATTCCAAGCGTCGCCTCTTCACAAGCACAGTTTGCATCTTTTAAGCCCATGACACGCATGCCCGTGGATGTGGAAAAAGACAGGCGGGGGTGCAGGGAGGATCCAGGATCCTCCAGGGTGTTGTTTTGCCGCCTTTGGCCATCAAACATGGCCACGCCAATTGCACGTTCCATGTGGGTAGTGTGCCACTGAAGACTGTTTGTTTGCCGCTCATGATCTTGCTCAGTTGTTCCAGCCAGCTTGGGCAAACAAAGCATAATCTAAAACAAATGGGCAATTGCACAGCTGCTTCTCTGAGATATCCACGGTGGATTCTGGCTGCAACCTGACGACTTCCCAAATCTTCCCAAGGAACAGCAATTTCCAGGCCCAAACATCCACAAACATGCAACAAACATGCCTTGGCCAACGATAGCCCGCAAACTGAGGATTGAATATGTCGGCATTCAAAATTTATCGAAAGACTACGCTGGATGTCAGGCATTGGCCCCAATGCGCCGTGGAGCGCATGCCGAAACCAGCCCTCCACCGAGCCGCAGAGGGGGAGGACGCATCTTCGATGGCCTCGAATGGACCATCCTGGCACACCACGTCCAAGATCGCGCGGCAGCCCCTCCTCAAAAGTCGCGACAGAAAAGAAGTTCTGCATGCCAACAAGTGTCTGCTCCAACCCCTGAGAAAACCAAAGCAAGCACTTGTTGTCCTAGGATGTCCTTTTTTGAAGTGGTCCACAAAAGAGAGGCACAGTTCGCTTTTATGTGACTGCTTTTGGGGTCGCTTTCATTTCTTGTTCTTTTTCTGTTGTTTTTTTCTTTTTCTTTTGAGGGGGGGGGGGGGGGGGCGGGGGTCTATGCCCAAATCAAAGGGTGGTGCACCGAACCGAGCTCTTCCCAGCTCAAAGGGTAAAGGCCTTAGATCTAGGAAATCAATGTTGCAAGTGGCCCCCACAGCATCGTCAAACAGTCACACAGTGGGGGTGGCCCTGATTCTCTTTCATCTGACTGTGTTGGAGGCCGCTTTAATATCCAGCGTTTTTGGTGGTTAGGAATCTCAGAATTGGTCTTGGCAACACTAAATATAGAATTGGGAATAACAAAGTAAGGCTTGGCAATACTAAATTAAGCACGGGCATCTGAGAGAACGTCTTGGCAATGTTAGATTTACACTTGCCAATGCTGAATGACATGTGTACGGATGAGTCGAAGTCGAACCCCGACCCGCAGCTTTTCCCCTAAAGAGAGTCCCGGTGACAGGTTTCACTGTTGAGGGGGGGGGGGAAACATTAAAGTCGACCTAACCTGCGAATTCACCAACCTGAATTGAGGAATGGGAGCTTCACCGTGGATTTGTTTTTGCAAGGTGTTCATATAGTTGGTGCGAGCGCAGTTGTCACACCTCCTGTCCCTGGCATCCCCGGCCTCAGGACTGCCGAGATGTTCACCCGGGCGCGCTTGCCCTTTGTACACTTCTTCACCGGCTTCTTCTCAACGAGCTCCTCTTTCGCTTTCTCTTTGCACGCCACCTTGCTGCGCGAGAAACTTAGGGGGCCCTGCCGCCTTTCCATGAAACCAACTATAGCCCCATCTGAAACTACCCCAAATCCAACAGGGGAAATCAATCTGCAGCAAGCAGTGGCTTCCAACACCTTCGTGGCGGCCCACATCTGACTTGCAGCACGAACAACCAAAGGATTCAAACGGAATGAAAGAGCAAATTGACACATCGCAACGGTAGCTGCTCTGTTGGTTTTTCAAAAAACAAACAAACACTTCACGACGATTCAGTCAGGCCCTGTTATCGGCCACCGGCCATCCCCCATGTACACGTCATGTATCTTCGCAACTGTTGCTTCCCTTAGGCTGCTCTTTTTGGCTGGCAAGCCTCGGGAAGCCGTGCTGAAAGCGGAGCGGGCCTGAATGGACCATCTTGAATGTTCCAAAAGTGTCAACTACTTCAAAACAAACATCCTTCAATGCATGTTTTTTCTTACACATTTGGGCGGCAAGTAACTCCAAAGCAGCAGCAACGAAGCCAGTGGTGCAATTGGCTCTACTTCAATCCTGGGCAGCCTACGTAGAAAAAAACAATGACACCTTGACATCTGTGTTGCGCTTGCTGGCGTTGGTTTCCGGAGCAACTTCCCGCTGAATCAGATGGCGCTATGCATGCAAACAGTAGGCTTTTGGGTGGCCTATGCATTGACCCTGTCGATGATCGCCGAGCCGGCGAAATATAGAGAGGCTATCTAACACACCCACCTCAAGAGCGAAATCCCTCTCCCCCAAACCACCCCACAACCCAAATCTCTACCCAAGGTGCCAGGTGCTGGATCATCCAGGTGATGGGATCAGCGGGCTCCGCTGCTTGCAGGCCTGCCACCAGGCCCTCGGATAGACGCCGTGGGATTCCACCAGGTGTAGGCCCTTTTGCGTGTCTTTCATGTCTGTCTCCTCTAGGAAAAACAGAAGTGTTGCTGAACCAAAACCTCTGGCACAAACCCCAGGGCTCGGCAATACAGCTGCGCTGTGTGTCTTCGAGTTTGAAGGGCGGGGGCAACCTTACTCGTAGGCCCGTAGGGTATATAGGGTATCCGCTGACATGTCTTGTTGCGCCACAAGCTCCTCCTCAGCTGCATCATCCGGGTACAGGCCATCCAACACATCTAAACATCCCCGACATCCCCGGCCTCAGCAAACACCGCAAATACCGTCAAAATCCCCCCTGACAGTGACAGCACCCCCACCAACATCCCATACATCCTCGCCAACTTCACCATCAGGGCTTGCCAGCACCCCCAGCATTCTCAGCCTTGTGCCAATGGCAGAATGCGGACATAGCGAGCATGCTTGGGATCAAGCGAGCGGGGTTTCCGCGAAAGCGGGGGCTCCTAAACTGCATGACCAGCACCATCCAAGCACCAGCAGCAACCTACCCAGGTAAGCTCCGGCAACGCCGCCACTAGCCATGGGGCATGGCACCCCAAGGCTTAATCTCGCCTACCTGCATGAACCCAAGATCAATTGACCTGAATACGTGGGTAGTTCTCAGTTGTGCTTTCTTTGTTTGCCTGTCTTTACGTGGAGGTCTTGCACTTGCGACAATTCTTGCCCATTCTCAGGCCGCATTTCAACTTGAGGTGCGTGGCCGCACGCAGGCAAAAAGGCGTTCTTCCAATTGGTAGCTTTGCCTGATTTCAACCAATCAAACAACGCACACCACATAGATAAGCGTCTGTGAGCACCTCGTCCAGGCGCTGCTTCTTGAAGTAGGGGCTCCAGTCCTCGCCAGACGCCTCATGAATGGCCAAACCACCGGGAGCAGCGGGAAGCGTCGGTCAAGGTCAACACGAGCCACGTGGCAAACGAATTGGGACATTGTGGAAACCAACTCTTTCTGTAAGGACGTAAGGCTTTGCAGGGGCATCCCTTGGTATCACAGAAAGTGGCCCATAACCCAAATTGGCACAACCAATAGTTGGGCACACCAGCTCCCAATGTCAAAGAGGCCGCCTGCAAGAATCCAAGGCAGGCATGAGTGGGAACAGCATTCATCAATGAACTAACAAAATAGACAGGCCGACCAAGAAAACAAATTTCCTTTGGAGAGGGCGGTCACCCGATCCATTGCTGAGAGCACCTCTGGATTAATGCACTCGGCGCCTCGTCCGCAGTCAGCGTCTTCAAGATTCTGACCGCCTCGGCCCCTGACCCCGCAGCCATCTCAGCCATGGCTCGGAAGTCGCAAGCACGGCACGGGGCCGTTGAGCCCAACCCAGGCCTGGTAAACTTTTTAATCCCCGGCATAGTGCCAAGTAACTTTCTGTTTGCCGCCAAACATTCACATAGCACCAGGCTGAAACAAACATGACAGCGCAGTTCATCTACAAGGATGGCTCCACGGCTTGATCCCAAAGCTGGCTGGCTGCTGGCTACTGCCAATGCAAAGCGCCCGGTGAGGCTGGCTGTTGCCGGGCGAACTGCAGCTGCCAGGCGCAAATCAGTCCATGCAAGCCGCTGTGCGCGGGCCCTGTCAAGCAAACGCATCATGCCACCTACTCATAAAGGTGACATTGCAAGATTCAATCCATTGACCGTTGTTGGGCCAACCTTGGAAAAACCGAGAAAAACAACTAGCAGGCAACGGGGAATCCCTCGGGGAGAAGCTCTTTTTAAGAAGGCAACAAACTGCGCCCAAAGGGGAAGGGAGGCCCAACTTCATGCGCAACCAAACAAATGTCTGAAATACGCAGAGTTGGGGGGCTTGCCACTTCTGCGGGCAAGCAATATTCCCTTTAGCTGGAGGATTAGTCATGACTAAGAAGGCTAGCTGCAATGGCCAAGAGCAAGGCGCATGCCTCTAAAGGACAAGGAGCTGCATGTGTTCCCTCCTGAGTGCCATCTACCAAAAGGTAGTTGTTCCCCAATCATAGGCAAACCCTCGCCCGGCCTGGCCAAAAGGGCCCTATTGGTCATCTACAGGGCTGTGGGGAATCACCGCTTCTGTGATACAACAGACAGGGACTCCCAAAGACTATTTTGTTCATATAAAGGGTTCGGTTCCCTTGTATCACAGAAGTGGGGAGAAACCCTTTGATCCCACAAGCCTGGTCATCTATGTTGGCGTTTTGAAGCCTCCCAAAAAGGTCCCAGTTTCCGAAACTCTGACGCCGAAAACTCGGACAACTTTGAAGTGCTCCCAATAAGATGCCCTCCGCGTATCGGAATCCGAGACCGGTCGATGGCGTCCTTGATCTGGCGCCGCATCGGCTCCAGGTCTGCGGCCGCGGCGGCCTTGGCCACCGACGCCTGCAGCGCCTGAAGGGGACAGATCGCTGGGCCGGCCTGGCCTTGGGCCAGTGGTGGTTTGGGAGGCAGGGGCAAAAGGGCGGTTCTTTGAAGGAGGGTATGCGAGGCCAACCTTTTGCCGTTATCATACTGCCGCCGCGTCTGGTGTTGGCTCGGCTGTTGTTCCTTGAGAATTTGAACACAAACCAACGTTAAGTCTCTCCTCGTACTAGATTGTGTGCGTGATGTCTTCCGTCTTTAGCACCAAAACATGCTAGTCCGATTCGTCCAGCACCCTGACTGCTTCCACCTTTTCATTCTAGATTCCAATTAAAGAAAGGGCAACTTAGGGTCCATGTACAAAAAACACCTCTCTTCCTTCAGCTGCAGAAGGAAGGGTTGGAACTACCCCAGGACAGAGCACAAGGGCAGATTCTGGACCACTCAAACCAAGGAAACACACGTGAGCAGTGAAAAAAACCCTGTTACCCGTAAAGGAAATTACTCCAGCTTCCGCAATAGCTTGCGGAAAGCTTCCGCCAACCGAAAGGTCGCTTACGCTTGCTATTTTTCGAAGATGGAGCTTACGCATAGCTTACGACAAGTGAGCAGTGGAGTTTGCAGGAGCAGTCGGCGTTCTTGAGGCCCCCCTCCTGCCCGCACCCCCTCCCAGTTCCTGTCAGCTGCTGCGTGGCCTGATCCACAAAGCATCTTCAAACCAAGCCAGACCTTGTGCCATGGGGACACTGCGCAATTCACAATGCTCAAAGGCATGCCGCATCGCAGACTAATTTGCCTGGCATCGACAAACAAATTCTACTTCTAAGTCTTAAGAACATCTGAGCAACAGGCGCCAGCAGAACAGAGCAACAACTCGCCTGGAAAGGTTCGGGACCCGAAAAGTTGTTTTCTGCGAGGATCCACCACGAGCAAGGCGTCAGCATGACAGAGCAGCATTGACGTGGGCACACTCGGGATTGAACCCGGGCCGCCGCATGCGAAGCGGGTGTGATACCACTGCACCATGTGATCCTGACGTTGCTGGTGTTGAAGCTTTCACGGCCAGAAAGGGGCAACAGCTCAAAAAAACTTTGCAGACAGCGCACGGGCGCTGCGAGCAAGAGGTGCCAGCACGGCAGAACAACAGCTTGCAGATGGAATGCTGCACAGGCTCAGCAATGATGCTGGAGGGCCAAACGGAAAAACTTTCGGGGCCCGATTTTTTTTCTCAGCACGACAGAGCAACAACTCGCATGGAAAGGCCCCAAAAACGACTTTCGGCTCGAAAAGTGTTTGTCCAGTCCGCGAGCTTTTTTGGGCTTCGGGGCCCTGAAAAGTGCCTGCAGGTGGCAAAAGGTGCCTCGCAACAAAAAAAACTTTTCTGGCCTCGACAAGTTTTTTGGTGCTTCCCAAGCCCGAGGCCCAAAGGTGAAAAGGCAAAGCCGCAGCAAAACAAGCCCGGGGCTCAACATGTTGTTTTCCAAGCCCGCTCAACGAAAAAGGTGAGGTGCCAAAACAAAACTTTCGGGGCTCGAAAAGTTGTTTTCCAAACGCGAGCCTTTTTTGTTCAAGCTGGCCAACGCGCTGTGTGTGGAACATTGCAAAAGGTTTTCACAAGCAACCCAACGGTCAAACAGCAGTTGTCTGAGCCTGAAAAAGTTGTTCACTGAAAGAATCCCTTTCCTTGTTGCTCGAAAGAACCCATTCCAGCAATCTGATCCCATTTTCACGCCTAAAAGCATTACGCGGACCAAAAGCAACTTCTACCAAACAATCTGAACGAAAAACGGGTCTGACAAACAGAGCTTACGCAAAGTTTTCGACGAGTGACTCATGCATGCAGCTTACGCAGGACCTTCCGATCGCTTACGAATCTCGCAAAAACGCTTACGACTGCAAGAGTAATTTCCAGTTTCATCTAAATTGATCTACGGAGGTTTTTTTTTGCCGCTCACGTGAGGACCCGGACGCACACAGAATCAATCCTGGGGTTTCACCCGAGCCGGTCCCAGACTCATGTTTCCCAGCCCGAGGCCCACTGACTGCAAAATCACGGGCCAACTCGGACCTCATTGGGTTTGGCTTCTGAACCCAGGGGTTTGGAGAATTGTTTCCGACATGGCGCTGCCCATCCCTCCCAGCGCACCCAGCGCACCTGCAGACTCTCCTCTGCTTTGCGCAGCTCCGAGCTCTCAGCCTGCGCGTGGCTAAGGTGCCGCCCAAACAAATGCCAAAGAGTAACCTTCCACCCGAAAAAAAAAAAAAAAAAAAAAAAAAAAGAAAAAAAAAAAACACAACAACAACAAGAGACCTTATGCAAGACGACTCGAACATGGACTCCGTCTGCGCTCGGACAGATTCTGTGTGAATTCCTGGGAGGGTACCAGTCTGAAAACGAGCATTGCCTTGGACCCATCTGAGGTCATCACTTGACCCACCAAGAGCAACAAAGCAGAGACTCGCGAGGAAAGTCAAGAGCAACCAGAAGCGCGTTTAGGGGGAAGTCACGTTGTCCAACAAGGCCTTCCACCCTGAGCTAAAGCTAAGGCAAGCGGAGCGGGTTCGACCTTAAGGCGCCCCCAAGTTCCGCTCACTTTGTTGGTGGCTTGGGTTAGAGGGGGGCTCCAATTATATCTGACAATTGCAAGGGGTCACCAGGAAAGGGTACATCACCAGAAGCATTGCATATGAACATGACGACCACCACGCAATATGATTCAAACTCGTCTAACCTCCAAACTGCAGGTCAACACGTCCAATCTGACCCTTTTGATGGAAACTATAGTCTAACTTTTAGTCAAGACGTTTCGTCTGTCCATTCTGAGGAACCAGCTTAAGGGACTTCGTTTAAAGTGTATGGTATACATCATTGAGTGGAGTAAGGCTGAGTAAGGTGGAATGCCCCGGCATTGCCACGCATGTTTTGGAGCCGCATTGAAACTGATGCGCTGCCTCTCCTGTGAAGTTGGGTCTGTTTCATTGTCTACGTGCGCATCTTTCGGTTGGTACGTTTTCTCACTTGCACAACTTGGGGAATCAACCGCAATGGGATGTTCGAAGCAACTACGATAAACACATACATGAATCCGAAGGCAATGGGTTTACTGCAGGGGAACAAGGTTCGATGAGGCGCTGTTTGGGCGCGTGCTGCTAGTGGCGATTGTGTCGTTCTGTCGGTTTTTGGCCATGGGGACTCAGCCTGTCCTACCTTGTAAGTGACCCTGAGTGTGTCAGGAGTTACTGGGCATGTCTTGGAACAGCTACTACCGGTTGTTGGTGCTGTCCAATGAGGCCGCCACTGTTGGAAGTTTCAGGTCAACCCTGGGCATGTTGGACATGCAGAAAAAGGGGACTCTTTCCACGTTGTAGATGCCTGGGTCATACGGTGGGTGATTGACCAATGTTTGACCCAAAGAGATGGCATCAAACCGCCCTCGCCCGGAAGAATCGTTACCATGAGCAGTCCAGGAGAAGCAGCTGATTTGTTTCGAAGACCGCTGGTTGAACAGAATGGTTGAACGGAAAAGTGCGCGGTTGGCCCGAGCAAATCGAGCCACACCCGGTGCTTCACGTAGCCTTGGTCTCCACCCAGCTGTCCATCTCCAGCATGCGCTCCTCCAAACGCCGCAGCGCTGGCGCCTTCCGTGAGCTTGCGCGGCTCTCGGGTTCGGTGCGGGAGGGGCGCAAGTGAGACTTGCCGCCAGATCAAAACGCGGAACTTCTTCCCAAGCAAAATCATCGCAGGACCTCTGAACTCAGATATCTTTAGGGAAGAAAAGCACTGGCAACACTTGGCTCACAGGCACCAGCCTCGACCTTGCGCTCAATGCCCTGCACGGCCTCACCACATGGACAGGAACTTGGGAAGACGATGTGTTGTGATGGGGCTCATGGCCTTAAATCTTGAAAGCTTGGCGATGGAGATAGATATAAACAAACGCCAAGGCTACCCTCCCAAAAACTAGGGCCGGGATCCATAAGACCTATCTTCCTAAGAATCTTGAAGCTTGCATTTTTGCCGGAGGCGAGAACGGAAGCATGCAGCCCCTCCGGGCAAGCCTTGCCACTTACCAGCCGTTCGGGGAGAGTAATGGACCTTTCGGATTAAGTACCCATAGCAGTCAAACAACCTGGTGCTAACGGTGCATCCTGAAAGGACAAAGTCAAGCCATGAAGCAAGAAAGATATTGAACATTGGAAAGTAGAAAAAACACACCCTCTTTGTTTTGTATTTGTGTGTATCCTCGTCGGATCAATCAGCGGTGAAAGCGAGACCGTTTACCATGAGAAACCTAGATTGTCCGTTTCTTAGGGTGTGTCCCTAGTGGCTGGACATCACACATTGCAATGCTCCTCTGATTCGCGCCGTTTAGGATTTCTCCCGAAGTGAACGTTTTCCTGAGCCAAGTTGAGCATTGGGACCGGAACCGCATGCGGGTGCATCTCAGGCGGTTGGTGTCCTGCATATTTCTCCTGAAAACCCCTAAGAATGAAGTTTGTTCATATTGCAGGATGGTACTACCCAAACGGCCACAAGCAATAATCCCCTAAGCTGGTTCGCAAAACAAAGCCCTTCGTCCAAGCCTTTCTAGATCAATCAAAGCATTGGTCGGTGGAGACCGAGGTTCTTAGGACCCCGTTTGGACCCGACAACCCACCAAGTTGCTATGCACCTGGGTCAAATGTGGGGAATGCGGAGCCATCAAGATGCCTAACAGGGCTCCATTGGCACGTTGAGGCGCAGCCGGGGAAGGGCAATTCATGGGCAATCCCTGAATACATCGCCCGCTCGTCTCAGTTCATAGTCAATGGTACCAATGCAACTGTCAATGTAATATCTCATGCAAGACAAGCTTGACACTGCATTATGTCTTCCATACCCGGGGAACACTAAACAACTGTTTTTTTGTCGGGGGAGGCGACGCGGTCAAATCCAGTAGCGATCTATAAAAAAATGCCCAGCCCCCCATCTCGCCACTATCTGGCAAGCCTTGGCACCCGTTTCAAGTCTCTTGCTTCCTTGCTTGCCTTTTGCAGGAGTGGACGATGAACATCGAGCAAATGACGTGATGCCGAGCACAGCTTGCGTGCCGGTGGCTGACTCGCAAGCACCTGTTCTGATTGGAAAGCAAGTGGTGTCTGTCTCCGATTCGTATACACAGCCTCAACACAATACGGCGCAAATAGTTTCATCCCGGATTCCCACCGCCATGCAACTCGCCTTGGAGATGCGTTCATCCAGAAGCTCGACGCGGGAACTCACCGCTTGCGTCTCCTCCGACAACTGATCGCCTGGCGGGCGCGCGCCTTCTGCGCAAGGCCCAACGTCTGTCTTTGATTTGCGCATGAGGACGCATCTGTGTGCTCGAGTGCCAACTGTAAACAAGCACAGCCTTTTGAAGGAGTTGGCCAGTACAACTACGTGGTCACCAATGGAACAAATGAGTACTTGCTCCGCTCAGAGCTGATTGAGCAAGGGGCCAGTGCATTACCGGACGAGGAATGCAGTGACCCCAGGGACCGTGCAGCTACAAAGGAATATGTCCAACAACATGCAGCCTGACATCAGTCATAAAACCTAGCAAAAGCTGCCTTGGAAGGAACATTGTCTCCAGAAGCTTCAGGATGAATGTTAGTGGGTAGAAACGCGTTATTCCTGCCGCTTTACCCGCACGTTTGAAGCAAAACACGCACTCGAGAGAAGACGTTGCACTTCCGGCCGATTTGCGGCAAAAATGTCAAGCCGCCCTGAGCCACAATGCTCGGGAAGGGAATGCACGTGTTCCAGCACAGCTAAGACGACACAGCTCTAATCAACATAGCAGTGACATAACAATGATGGGTCTCCCATGCTGCTGGGCTTTGAGCAAAATGCAGCCGATGTTGATCGCAGCATTGAGGTTGAAGAAACACCACCAGTCTGCAGCTCAGCAAAAGTCCACGTACTGGTTGGGTGACGGTCGGTTTCCACTTTCCATGAAAGGAGCAAACACCATCCGATCTCAATATGTAACCAGCATATTCCGAACGACGTACAGGACACACAAGCCCCACGCATTGCTACAAGAATAATGTTTGCAACACAGCTCCGCCCATCCTTCTGGCTCCAGCCTATTCTGTTGATTCGCTGCTGCGTCGTGGACATGAACCTGGGGACCGAAACTGCTGCTAAAGCTACCGCTGAAGCTACCGCTGTTTTTTTGAGGGAAGAATTCGATCACGTGAGCAAACAATTAAGAAGGGCACGCGAGCAGAGCCATCTGCTTCAGGAATGTTCAGCCCTGGGGCCATGGCTTGCCGCCCCTCCTCCGGAAAGGATCCTTGTTTTTTTACAGAACTGATGACCAGCTTGCTTTTGTGGATGAACATGTCGTTTGCCCTGCACAAAGGGAGGCATCACGAGCGCCACCCATGATGCGTGTGGAACTTGAACCGGAGTTGGACCAGGAGGGAAACATCATGCGCACACATCACGGCAACAGGCTCCAACTCGCTGGTCACCCCCCTACTCCAATCCAAATCATTTCTTAGCAGGCTGGCACCCCACATAGGCACAAAGAGGCCAGGCGCCTTGCTTCACAGGGATGGTGGCGGCTGGTGAGGCGCTATTGCAGGGTTTGGTTGGTCGGTGGGTTCCTCCTGGTATAGACCCCAAATGGGTGGGCTGGTGTTCGCCAAAAACCTTGGGGCCAAGTCGCACAACGCCCTAATTGGCCCTTGCCCATCACGGCGTTGACCGCTCATATCTCCATATGGGTAAACCTGTTGCTGGTGGAATGGGAAAACCAAAGAACAACAAAAATGGCAAACAGCTGGCTGCCCAGATTCACACGGACCCCCAACGCCATGCGATGCTCTGAGCTGCCGGGCTCCTGCGCGTCTCGGTCCAGCTGGTCGATCTTTTGCGCCATGCCGTGGCCGAGGGTACCCAGCTGCTGGCGGAGCCTCGGGCCGGGCGACTCAAATGGGCTCTGTGTAAGGGACCGAAGGGACACGTTTGTTCGCGCCTCCCTGAATTAAGAGAAGGAATCCCCAAAAGAAGTCCAGTCCCGCAAAGGAGATTCCGTTCCATGCTGTTATTGTTCGGGGGGTCCATGCCAATCTGTAGGTCAGAGGGAGAAGGACCGAAAGAGGGCCTGCGCATCACAACCATTTTTGTTGCTGGAAGTGTGTGGTGCATTTGTCAATTATCAAAGTCCAGCCTTGCTTGTGGAATCTAAGTCGGGTTTCGGGGCTTCACCCTGGTGTTAGCGGCCACGCAACATGGCCAACGTCATAGCTGCCACACCTTTTATCCCGGGCATGCGCGTGCCAGGCCCATATGGGGCAGCTCCCAGGGCTTCAAACCCGGCTCCTATGCCTGGCGGCCTCTGCTTCCAAAAGCATCTTCGACTTGCTAAACCAACCCTACTGCAAACGTTTGCTCCCACAGTACATGTATCAATTTACCTGGAAGACGAGCGTGTCGTCTTCAAGGTGCTGGGAGGGGCGGGTCAAACGGCACTCATTTGCCAGCAGGGACAACACGCGTCTTCTCCCAAATTTGGCAAGCTGCACAAATGCGTTTTCCTTATGTAGCATGCAGCCAACTGAGTAGACATGCGTTAGGGTAGCGGGCCTACCTGACTTTATCTGGACTCCACAAGTGTTCCGCGACACAAGTCTCCAAATTGATCAGTGAATTGTCTTGAAATCCGATTGGGTTCCCAGTGGAAAAAAGCCGGGGCGGGGGGCGCATCTAAGAGACATGTTCCCAGCTTTAGAAAAGAGCCCATGCCATTCTGACAGACAAACCGCCGCATGGAGCAGGCCCTTGAAGCTTGAAGTGTCGATTCAAATGGGCCATAGCTTGATGCCTGGCCTGGCTGCCTGTACAGAAATCTGGGCAATAGTCTGGAGGCACGTGATAAACAAACAAAACAAACCTGACCCTTCGAACTAGCAGCAAAAAGCTTTGAGACTGTTGTGAGAAAAATTATCCCAAAATGGATCAACACGCTCGCTTGAGCGCTCTCTAGTGCATGAATCACTGAACGCATCACATTTGTTTCGCAGCTCGTGCAGGCGTACTACGGTGTCTGCACTTTAGCCAAGCTTGATGCCGATCACTTTGCCAGCCTTAATGTCATACTCCACAGTCGCGCAATCAACGCTGCACAACACCTGGCAGGCAGCCTGTTCCGACCCTATTCTGGACACCCTGTGATGAATTGATTCCCCTTCATTCCTGTAGGAGTAGACTCACGTACAAACACAAAAGGTCTTGAACCCCGGGCTTGCAGCTTATATAATAATATACAGTATACACATACATATATATATATACATATATACATTCTATCTTTCCAAACTAATGACCCTGATAAAGATTCAGTCCCAACTGCCTGGACCATGGCTGTGCTACCCGGTCGGTCACCACCTTGCACATAGACTATTGGCCAAAATTCCCCGCTGGAAATTGCCATAGCTCAGCCACGTGGCGGTCCCGCACCCAACGTTGCACCGATTTCGGAACGAAGGCAGTTGGCTCTCATACGACTGCTGGCACGCTTTATGCGGTGCCATCCTGCTGGCTTGATTCAGCTGACTTGGCTAGACCGGCTAAGAACTATAAAGAAACATTCAGCGACATACAAGTCAAACCAACATCTACAGCTCAGTTAAACAGCGGCTTTGACCGCGGCACGCGAAGCCTGTTTGCAACCAACAAGGCTCGATCCATCACAACTTCCATTACACGCGATGATACAAATTTGGGCTCCAGTGATCCATCCAATGTGCTGCGTGCGAGACATGATGATTGCTTTGCTCCAGCCTGCCGTGTGATGGCAACTTCCACTTACTGATGAACCAGGGCCGCATATCACCCCCTTCACGTAGCAAGAGTAGAAAGCCAGCACCTGCTGATTCATGGTCATTGAACCCATGCTTTATAAAGTCCTTGATCTACCGAAGTTGTGGAGACATATAATATATATATATAATTGTAATTACTAAATTACATCATAATTAGCTCCTCGATTGTTGGAGATGCTTTCACGGGCAGCTTACTATCCTCTCTGCAGTTCCGCGTTCGCTTACCAAGTTGTTTGACTGTCTCAGCCGCCGGGTGCCTCCGAATGATTGCCTTCGAGTTGTAAAGCCACCAGATGGGGGAAGCACTCTGAGCCCCGTCCTGGTCGCGGTCCAGGTACTCAAACTTGGCTCGCGCAACGCCTTTGGCCCAATCGATGCTCGGCTTCCTGGGCGCATGGCACGCCGGCCGATTGCTCGCGAACTTAGCTTCACCGCTGCGGCGAGCGTGTCACGCACACATATCCGCTTGGTACAACAAATTGGGTGGCCGCAGCAACTCAGCTTCTACTTGGGACTGCGGGCCGAGTCTCTCCACCAACTTGACGAACTCTTGCCAGCTGCTCGAGTCCTTCTCCTGCATCAATAGGCGATTGCCACTTCCTTGAGGGGTAACACCAATTCTCTTGACCCCATCCTTCTTTGACACTCAAACATGGGTGCCCTCCAAACGACACACCGATCTAATTGGTCCCTTTCATCTCTTCTCCAGGATTCTTTATTGAATAAATCTCGGACTTAAGTTCCAACCAACATGGGATAGTTTGTATCCAAAAATAACCAAAATAGGACCCCATCCAGTTCATTCCTTTTTGGCCCTTGTCCGGCGGACACATCTATCTCACATCTCCGCTCCTGGGGCGTGCACCAAGCCTTGGCAGCGTCTTGCAACAAATCCTGCGGCCGGCGAGAGTGGCATGCACCACATCGACATGTGGCCTGGACTGACACCGAACAAAACGTATCTCACCAAACAAAGCGGAGCTTCTGATAAAATAAAGGTCTGTTGCGTTCCATGTTGATCTGCAGAAGAGTCGCCATGAAGTTAGGAAATCATCAGACCTACTTACCTGCTTCAATATACGTGGAATTGTTTCAAGCATTGTTTGCGCATCGCCCCTTGTTTCAAAGACAAGGGGTCCACGGCCTCTTGCTCAAGCCAATGTTGCCCAGCCCTAATCTCTCCAGCGCATCACAAAATCTATTTGGAGATGTGAACGGTTCCAGGGGTGGGCTCACGTGTTGAAAAAAGTTGTATATGACATCGTGTCCTGCCTCTTGTGGTGCCTCATGTGGCGAAGGGAAGGATGTTCAAATTAACGGCTTCAGGCTGGTCAAGCAGCTCATGGCTTGTTTCAGCTGTCAACCTTTGCAGGAATTGCGTCAGGCTGCCCGTTGCGCAAAAGCTGAGCTTTTGCCACCGGAGTGGGGGAGGTGCGAAGTGGGTGATGGTTCACCTGCCTTTACTTTAGAGAGGGTGGCACAAATAGGAACTCTTCTTGGGTCCTGCCTGGGGGATCGTTTGATGATCCTCGTCAGTCCTCAATGGCCTGGTCAGTGAGGGCAACTTCGGGCTCAGCAACAGGTGCCGGTGCCGCCATAGCTCAGCCGAAGGGTATCTTCAAAGCCTTTCGCGACGTCAAGTGGATGCCGTATGATTTGTTTGCGTGTTGCTTGTGTGATTTTGTATGCTTGTGATCTTACTCATGTTGTTGCATTGACCTCAGAGAGTCAGGTGAGGTATTCCGAGTGAAAAAGAGACCAATCTGCTCTATATGGCCACTGCCAGCTCGGCTCAGCCTGCCAAATTTTCACTCGCGCGAGACTTTGGCAGGCGGTGCCGCAAATGCTCAAGGGACAGTTGTGGCATGTTGTGGCATCTTTTCTAAGCTTCCATCGGACCCACGGAAGGTCTATGCAGGCAACGTACCCGCTTCCATGGCTCCAACCAACCCAAAGGCCCCAACTGCTTGCCAACCGTGTTTGGATCCCAACTAACATGTCCTGCTGGATGCCCAAGTGTATGCCACCAACTGCGCAATTGCTAAGCTGGCCGTCCCTCCCAGCCTGGGGCGAAGCTTGGGCCCCGCGCTGCGCAGTTTCCGCCTGCTCCGCCTTTTGCTGCAGCAAGCCCCGCTGCTCCATGACCTCGCGGGGCAGGAAGCCTCTGTTCTGAAGGCACAGGATGTTGGAGGGGGGGTGGAAGTTGCACATGTCGAGCTCCTTAAAACGAAACAAGTCCTGTCAATGACATCTTCCCCGGGGGCAGATCCCTGCGCCTCAGCAGCAAGCTTCTCGATGTTGGCCGCCATCCTTGGGGGTGGTGGTAATACTTGGCCTAACTTGCGCGTCGGTGTGTTCATGAGGCCCTGGATCATATTTCACATATTTGTGTGGATCGTTTAAGGCGGACGCACTGCCTTGCTTGACGCTTTGAATTCAGAAAAAACCTCTCCTGCGGGATTTGATTTTGATGCAATTGTCGATGTTTGACCCACTCGTGGGTTTTTAACAAGCCTCCCTTGCAGGTTCATAAGAAAGGGCTCTGTCTGTCCATGACTTTAGTGGACATCTGGCATCCCTTGGCGGAACCTGGGCGAAGCTCTGATGTAGGAATCATGGGTCGTGGGTCATGGACATTCGTAGGTACCGTTGCCACAAGCCATCAAAGTCTTTCTTATTCAACGGGATGATCCGAAGCTGATTTGACCGACCTACACGCCACGCAATTGTACTTGTAACAGGGCGACACATTTTGAGACTTTGAAGGGCCACAAACGTCACGAAGGTCCAAAACTGACCTCTTCTTCTGACATACTCGCATATGTTAGGAAGTTTGGAGGTTGCCTGAAAGGTGAAGCCATGCAGGTGGCTCACGAACTAGAAGTTCAAAACACATTCCCAATTGTGATCCAGCGATGCCGCTCAATCCACCACTATTGAAGAACGTTCCCTGGAAAAGATGGTGAGGCAGCGGGCAGAGTTGGATTTTCAACATGTATCCCAGTCGAAGAACCCACCTGCGGGAACAGGGAGCTGGGCGAAACCGCTGTGCTGGCGGCTTGGAAGGGCTCTCTCACCCTGGGCGCCCCGGCGACTCAATGCGGGGTCCCAGCAAGCTGAGACCGTGCAGCATATCGTCCATTTCCTGGCGCATCCAATTCCAACACACCAACAAACGCAACAAACGCAACAAAGAAACTTCATTTGGAGTCTGAGTGAGGCAAACACTAGTCGAGATGTGCCAATGCAACATACACTGACAAGTTCAAAATGGTGATGTTGTGTAGGTGTGAGGTTTTTGCCGGCTGCCCCTCAAGCAGCAAACGCTCTTCTGCACAACACCATGGTACCATTTGCATAAAGAGCAACACCTGGGCGAACGAGAAAGCGCCTAACAAATTCGAGTCAGGCAACTCCAGTCAGCTCCTCTGCCAACCTTTAGCTTAGGAAAAAATAGGGCCGCGATTTCCTAACAAAGGAATCGTTGCAGCTGTGGCAAGAAAGCGTGTTAGAGCATCCCCCCCTTTTGCAAGAGCAATGCACCTTTTCAGATAGCTCAACCAGCGGGCTGTACGGGGTGGGTTGGGTTGGGTTGGTTTGCACACCGTGCCTCAAACACATCAATGCACCCTTCCTTGTGAAGGGGAGGAGAAAGCTTCCATCAACACGAAATCCGGCCCCTTTGGAAGACAATGGTCCTGTTGCAATGCAGAGCTCTTCTGCACTTCCCTGTCTGTTGCTGGAACCCCACGTTCCTCGGTGTTTCCTCTTGGTCCCCTTTAGGTTGCTAAAGGGTCTCTAATCGTCCGCCTGCTTCAGGTGGTAAAACTCTTGGATAGAAACCAGATCGGATCCTACAAATCAATAGGATCAAGGACGAACCGAAGACCAAGCAGGTAGGAAGGTAGCTGCCTCTTCCGTCACCCCCAGGGCTCCGCGCTTCCGGCTGAAAGGAGCGCTTCCGGGGCGCCCAATGGCGCGAACCGAGGCTTGGGCCGGGCGGAGCGAGTGGAATCATAGATGGGATAATTCCGCCAGCATGAGCCAACCAGCGTGGCTACCCGCCAGTTTGCAAACTAGTTAAAGAAGAACACAAGCATAAAAAGCGCAGGAATGTGCAGGAGGAACCCTGCATTGGTTCAAGTGGACCTCCGGTCCTTGTGTCCTTCTGGCAGTTGGGTCCATTTGATTTTTTGGGCCGGTGTCCTGCTTGTCGTGGGGGGGTGAGGAGTCACGCCCCATACTTCATCGTTTCTTATTCCAGTTTGGGGAACAAAACTCTCTGTTCACACACTTGGGCCCCCAAGCTGTCTTCGGGTGCCCAGGAACTCATACAAATGCGGATCGGGACAGGATCGCGATCTAGTGGCGCGTGAGTCAGGGCCATTGTCTCCTGCTGCTCCAAACCATGTATGTGGGCCCTGAAAAAATAGTTAAACATCAAGCCATGCGCCGCTAGTCCGCCAAGACACAAAATCCTTGAAACAAATCACAACCTGACCCGAAAGCCTCATGTAGGGGAGGCCGGGGTGTCGGAATCCTGGAAACGAAGGCCGCCATCCACTTTTCTGCGCTGTGGAAGTGGCACGAGCAGTCCTCGGATCTCATGGCGCCTTTACCGCCGAGAACCAGAATCAGGCTGTTGCCCAGTCAACTCTCCTGGGTTGCAATCCATCTCGGAGGGATTCATAGTCCAGGGACCTTCACGGGCGAGCTCGTTTCATGAGAACTCGTCAGGATTACTGCAAACATGTGGAACTACTGATGATAAAAGAAGCTTCATTGTCATTGTAAGTGAGGTTGCACAACCCCGGCTGTGAGGTTGACATAAATCGCCCAAATCCGTCCACTTTGAATATGAGATGCTTTACCCACTAACTAAAAATGATGGAGCACGAGGGGGGTGAGTTTAGCCGTAAGCTACCACAGCCTGACTTTAGCACGTGAGAAGTACTGCCCTCGCACGGTCTGCCTTCTGTCGGCCCAAGATTCTTCGGCAATGCCGTCTGTTTCTTCAGACCCGAACCGTTATTCTGCATCTTCAGATCAACAAACCAAGCAAACACTCAAGCAAATAAGCAACCAAAACACTAACTGGCCAAACTCAACCAGTGCCAATCAAACGAACAAACAACTCCAAGAGCGTATATACTGTGGTACGAGTAGGAGGCATAGGTTGCACACATTGAGCTGTTCCGTCGGAAACGCCTCCAAACATAATAATAATTATCCTGCCTGTCCTGTCTGCCCTGTTTTAAAGGGGACGTCTTATAAATCGTCACAACTGGCCGAAAGAACTTGTGCCTCATGTTGGACCCTGCTTTGCGCTTCCCAATTAACTCTTGAGCTCTTGGCCGAAGGGTCTGGGGCTCCGACTCCGTGAGCTGATGCTTGGCAAAGGCCGGGCGACTTTTCACAAACAGCGCGCCGCGTGCGCATCGCGGCGGCTCGAATTTCTCTCATGAGATCGGGCAATCGTCCCGGACATACCTGCCTGGCGAGGGGAAGCATGCCGCGCAAGGTGCTGGGGCATCTGAGCGGCAGTTCAGTGTGATTCACCCAACCAAAGTAAGGGATCTCAAGGAAAGGACTTTCACGTTGCAACCCTCAGATAAGCCACAGTGAACCGGGTGCAGGGTGACTGTGGAGTGGTAGGGCGTTGATTCAAACAATGAGCAGAGACTGTGTAGAAGTACGAGGTTCTCCGGCTGCAGGTTGTTTCGAGATGCAGGACTTTCCTGATTGCTGCAGCCTGCCAGTGCCTCATCCAGTGGCGCAGACCCCGCCACCCCGTGGCACAGACAGAATCCAAAGAGCCACAGCCGCCTGTCTCCGCCACCGTGGCAGAGACGGAATCCAAAGAGCCACAACCGTCTACCCCCCTTGGCACAGACACAATCGAAAAAGCTAGGACAGCATCCAGCCGCCTGTCTCCGCCACCCCTGTGGCACAGACAGAGTTCAAAGAGCCACGGCCGTCTGTCTCCGCCTGGCACAGAAACAGAACCCGAAAAGAGCCACGTCCACCACTCTCAACCACCCGTGGCACAAAAAATCCAAAAAGAGCCACAGAGTCGTGTCTGCGCCACCTGTGGCACAGACAGAATCCAAAGAGCCAAGACAGAATCCAAAGAGCCACGGCCGCCTGTCTCCGCCACGCTTGTGTCAGAGACAGAATCCAAAGAGCCACGGCCGCCTGTCTGAGTTGGGAGATCATGGGGGCCAGCGACTCGTTTTCTCAACAACCGCAGCTTGCTCAATTGCTTTGCATTTGGCGCTTGTTTCAAGCGACGAGTCAAACAAGTTCTGTCATGTCGGTGCTCAAAGCCTAAGGCAGCAATTGCAAACTCGACGTTCGATACTCATCTCATATGACTAAGATGGAAACTGCACCTGTGGCCAATTTGATTTTTGCATCGGTCCGGACAACGGTAAGCCATGAGAAGATGTCGCCTTTGTGCATGAGGAACGATTTGATAGCCTGCATGGAGCGATCATCCCAGCTATGCCAGGAAGAGAGCTGCGACAGAAACCCCCTAATTTCTGGACGCCAAGTTGCCAACCAATCTGTCAGCTGATTTTGGGAGAAAAATCGCTGATCTCAAGCCGTGCTGCAGCGTGGTCCTCAATTTCTTCAGACCTTTCTAAGTTGAAGAGTTTGAGGTCCGCCAGTGGCGCATGCCGCATGAGGCATCTACTTGGACCCCGGACAAGCAACGATTGCCTGCTGCTGCATGGTGCGCCCCCGTCTGACGTGTCGCTCTCCCCAAATCAAACACATTGGAATTACTTGACCGAAGGTCCCTGAATAAAACGGGCTCCGATTTCTATTTTTAGGGTAGCCTATGTTGCCTCTGGCCGCCCAATCAGGGCCAATGGTTTTGTACACCTTGGACAGCACAGCCGACCATTTTCTGATTTCAGAATCTCTTATTAAAAAACAGACGGGGTTCCCCATCAATGGGAAAATAGAACCGCTACCACAAGGAACTCCAAGGGTCACCCCCCGGCCCCTCCCGTAGTTCGATTTACGGGGGAGTGTGCACATTCCAAAGGGGGCAACCCTACACACAAGAAACGGGAAGGGGGCCACCGGATAATTTAGGGACCAGTCGATCAAGCGCACCCGCCCTTCCGAGAATCGATGCCTTGCTTGAAGTTCTGGTACTCCTCTGGGAACATCACCTGGCTCCGTGCGGCTACCTTGAAACCTCCGAGAGGCTTTCCACAAGGAACTGCACCAACGACTTCAATGATTTCGAAGCGGCCTCTGTCAAGCCCCCCACCCCCTTCGCCAACAAACGCGATCCCAAAACCGATCAGCACAGTGCCACTCCACCCCAAAAAAAAGCAAGTGGCTAGAAGTGAGAGGGTGGGCCGCCAAAGCAAAAGACGCATCTCTCAAGGGCGAATCTCGACTCACAACCTAACCAAGGGATGCCCAATCTCCAAATAGATTCTCTTTAGAACCACCCCAGTTGGGTGAACCAGAAACTTTGGATTCCGTGTGAGAAGGAGCCTTCACCATAGGTAAGGTTGCAAGCACCCTTTTGGTCACCAGAACTTGCCAACTTCACCCGAGAACTTGCCCAAATCCGTTTTTGCAATCTTCCAAGCAGAAAGGAGCCGCCAAAGCCGCCCTTGAATTACGTCACTAGGACATGGCGTCTTCCAACCGAACTCCGCTGCAACTCTGCATGGAAACCTCCCCTTCGCCCCTTGCGCTGAGGCGCGGGTCGGGGCATAGGCTGCGAGACGTCCCCGTGGAGCGCTTCCTGTAGAGTCCGCAGGCCCAGCGTTCCTTGGAAGGAACGCCCAAGTGCCAAAGCCCCGGACAAAAAAGAAAAAACAACACACACACACACACAGAAGGAAGGGTAGTAGAGGAATCCTCGTGCTGAGAGTAATGCTCATGGCCGACCAAAAAACCGCCGACTCGCTGAAACCTTCTCACTGTTTGAGGGGAGCTATTTTATGCATGTGGCAGATTCTCTTGAACAAACTCATGGACAGTAGAAGCCTCCAACATACCTTGGAGCATTCCCCAAGCTTCCCACGAAGAATCCTTGCATAAGATGTGCGGGGTATGCTCGAAAGCTTCTTGGGATGGGATGCCATAGGAGAAACAAACATTGGGCTGTTAGCTAGCTTGAGCAAGTCGTTTGATTCCCCCATGATGCGGCTTTAAGAAGACGTGGTTGGCTCACATGGGGCATTCTAGAAGCAGTCCGCACGTGCTCATTGGGCCAAACGCTTCCCTGGTTCCGCAAGGGAGAGCATTATTGCAAACAACTGGGGAATGGGATGTCTTGTTCTCCATCCAGGGGCAATGCCTGGCCCTTCCGAATACCATGAGTCTTCCTGGTGCTAGCGTGCTTCATAGAAAAGAAAATCATTCCCTGTAAAGATGAGTATATAAGCAACTCACTGACTACAGTACTCCCCGGCTAACAAACATGGAAGTCCACAAGCTCTCCAAGTCTTCCAAAAGGGCTCTCAGAACATGTTTGTTGGGAGGGCGCCAGGCTCGAGCCTCCCAACCAAATCGCGTGACACCTGCAGCTTACATCTAAGTGTGCCAGGTTGGGAGTGCTTGATCCTTCCCATAGCCCTCGCGGCTAACCGAGCTGCTGCCCCAAACATCGGTCTCCTCTGAGTAGGAGGGGTTGGCCTCATAGAAAGGCACTCGGGCGCCCGCGACGCGCTCCTGCGAGAGCGGGAGACGGGAGGGGGGTTCACCTCGATTCAACTGGCTGGTGAGGCTCCGTGGCTTGTTGGTTTGTGTCACTGAGCAAATTGAAACATGAGAATTGAAGCACGGCTGGACGTGTCGGGTTTGGAAGGGACGAATTCTGACTGGTAAACATGAATGTGGGCTGTTGGAAATGGAGTAACTGCACTGAAGCCTGAGGCGGCGATTTGATAGTCAAATGATGTCGAAATAGCTTGCAGGTTTCAAGACCCACCGATTGGCAGCGGGTCCCAAACCCCCAGCCACATGGATTTTCACGAACGCGAGGCTCTTCGTTTCGCAGGCGGTTCAAGTCAGCCGGCAAAAAACCCAGAAATCTGCCTTCAGAGAAGTCGAGGCACCTCAAGGTTGCAGCACTTGCCTGAGTGCTCCAAAACGGGGCGAGCCCCATGAAACTTCCGGGGCTTCTCTGCAAGAGGTCTTGCCTATGGTTCAACAAGATCAATCGCCTAAAGCGAAAGGACATTTCCATGTGGGGAGTTGATCAAATCTTGGTGATCGTTTTGACCGAGGCAAAGCATATGCATAGGGCGGATTTCTTTTCGCCAGCATTTGGATAATGTTGGGTGCACCACTTGCATGGGCCCAGTACGATTTGTTCCTTGCAAGTGGGCCTGCCAGTTCCAACAGTGTTGCTGGGGCCGGGCAAGACCGCCCACCAACATCCACCAACCCTAGAGGTTTTATCTTCAGGGAGGAGCTCCCTTGGTTTCCCTTTTCTTTCCGGCACTTCAACAAAACAAACATCAAGCATGCAACATGGGACTGGAAGCCCACAAGCTTCCAGAGAAACGGCCAGAAACCGCGCAGGCCGCTCGCTCGCTCCTGGAGCGGCAATGTGAGGCCCACCGGGCGCAGGCGGTCCTCCCACTCGACAATGGACTCGCTGCAGAGCTGCTTCTGGATGGCTTGGCCTGAGCTCGCGACGTGGGATGGGCTGGGAATGCGACCAAGTCGTGTCGCGGTGATGCAACCGGGCGGCCATCGTCGAGCTTCTTCTGCCTTGGCTGCGGTTTGCCCTTCCTAAATTTTAAGCTCGGGAAACAGCCAAGGGACATCCGGGAAAAACTGGAGTTTGCGTGGCCCAAAAGGTGATGCTTAACCCCAGGAGAACAGAAAGTACGTGGGGACCTCTGTTGCAAACATTCCTTTTGTATATGTCCTAGCTGGGTCAGGCCTGACGAAGCTGTGCTCCCGAAAGTTAGTTCCAAATATTCTATGGCCATAGGCGCCATAAGTAGTGTGAGGCTGACGCGGCCTACCCGGTAGATTCCCTCAAGGGGGAAACACGAGAAACTGCGTGAGGGAACATCGACAAATCCGAACAAGTGCCTCCTTGGCTGAGTCGTGATTGGCTAGCTACGCACGAAATTTGGGACTGGATTTGGCACACCTCACCAAAACGCAGCTGCGTAGTCTTTCATATATGGTGCCTCCTTTTCTTCTCAAGAAGGATGTGCTTGGGGTCGGTGCGCTTCCCCAAACGAGGGCAAACGGCCGGGCCTTGGAGGCTTCGGGAAAGCCAGTTTTGCAACGCTTCCGAGGGGAAGCGCTCATGATTGGAGTTCTGCCTTATCGAAATACAGAACAACTGTTTTAATGTCTCTATAAGATGTTCCTACTATCAACCACTATGACCAGGGCATCATGGTGTAAATGCACTGGCAGTGGCATTGATACTGACTCAGCAGGAGGGAATGTCACACCCAAACCGTGGGTAAACCCCCTCGGAGCTTGTTTCTTGCCACTCCGGGTTGCTGGATCTCGTAGGCTCTGGCGGGGTCCACCACGGTGTTGTATTTGGGGTCCAAGCAGTACCTGGGTCCAGACGTGGGTCTGCCCGCGGTTTGACACAGATTTGTTAAAACATTCGGGAAAGAAGAGACACTCCCGGAAGGACCCTTCTTACTGGAGAGCCTCTTGTAGCCCCAGCCCATTCATGGAAGTGGACGTGTGTTGCCAAGTCTTCCAAAGGCCGGTCGGTCCGAAGGACCATGGGCTGAAGACACCTGGGCAAAACAGAAGCTCCAATCTGCCCAAAGGAAAGAGACGCTCTGATCAGCTTTTGGGGATGCAATGGCCAAAAGGAAGGCCGTTCGGAGGGTCAAAAGGTGGGCTGAGCAAAATGACAGGATCCCCCTCAGGTGGACGCGTCAATGCAATCAAAGCCAGTCTCAAAGATTCACCCACAAACACTTCGGCCAGACCCCAAGCCGAATCATGACACCTTTTTCAGGGCTTCTTCACCTAAAGTCATATTCCCCGCCCCCAAAGGGGGCACGGTCCAATCAGGGTAGTTATATAACCTGAAATCTGCCAGGTTGCATTACTCGGGCCACGCGCCAGTCGATCTCATCCTCAGCGTGAAGCTGCAGTTGCCAGTGGCATCGGCAAGTATATCAACAACCTGTCCGTCTCAAAAGACAGGGACCCAAATCTGGCTGCTTGAAAGGCCCTAGTGAACGCAGTGCAAAATGGTTGCAAACGCCTATCCCAAGAAACCCTGGGTGTGAGCCTGTTCACCTAGTGATCACTGCAAGAGAGTCATGCTGAAGGCATCCAAGGCGCTTTCCGTGGAAAGAGTTACATTGGTGCCCTCCCACCCAGATACAATCAACAAGGACTTGCTTGATCAAGTCGCCCATGGGTTCAGAGTTTCATTGGGCGACTAATGAGTTGAATGCCAGCCAGGCTGCAGTTTGATGGTGGGCTTGCGGCTTGAGTCATCATTTGTTGCAACAATTGGCCGAGGTCATAGAAGGCAACCAAACAAATCCTACTCCCGAGAGTTTGCAGAGTCCCCTGGTGTTGTGGGACATGAAGTCCCCCATGTGCTAAACGTGCCACAACCTCCTGTATGTTAACCGAACTGCAAATCCATTCGCCCTAGTCTCTGCCGAGCTCCACAGATTCAAACGTGCGTTGCGGGAATGCAGTTCCCCACAGGGCTTCTGCCCCTTGTATTAAAGTACATCCGAGCCTCATTCCTGATGTGCAAGCCGGGAATCAACGGCTGTAGGCACTTACCTTGACGCCGAGTTGCAAACCTGATGCTTAAGCTGGAAGATGCTACCTACTGAACACAAACTCTAGGAACTCCAGCCTTGATTCCCAGCCAATCAACAAATTCTATTCATGTTCAAACGATCTCGAAGGGCTGCAGCCTTGATGCCTGAACCTAATCAATGGATGTTATTGCAGTAGAAACAAGCGAGAGGATGTCTGCATCCCCCGCTGGAGCTCCGGCGAGGTGCGAGGTGGTGGCGCGTGGCTTGGCTTTCAGGCTGGTCGTAGGCTGACACCAAACCCTGGTTGCCGGGCATGGACGTGCGGTTGTGGAGCGTGTCCATCTGCCTAACATGCTTCAAAAGCCAAACAGATCGACGTTCATTCGCGTTGGTGCCCCGCAGGATGGACATACTTACCAAACACACAACAACATGCCTTGAAGCATCCACGTGTGAAACCCATGGCACCATACATTGCTTATGACCCCCCTGCATAAACTACCCCCACCCCCCCACAACTGCTCCATCTGGCTTTGTCCTTAGCGGGCCACCAGCGTTTGGGTGGACACAGCTGGGCTGATGGTTTTATCTTCCGTGTCAAGCCGATTCCGCAAAACAAATATCCACATGCTGAAGCCAGAGAGTGATTTCATCATGCTTTAGAGGAGGTGGTGTCAATACTCAGGACGGCTCGTAGCTCAAGAGGGGCAACCTCTTGTGGGTAGGGTGAGCTCATCAGAACGGCATCAAGTTCCTCGTGGATTCCTGTGCGGAATGAAGAAACGTGAGCCAAGCACCCGGTCTACCATCTACAAAATAAAAGCCCTAACCCCAGCCATGAACGAAGGGACATATCGGAAAGATACCACTCCAACCACATGAAGGCCATCCATGGCCACCCCGTGGAATCACAATATGTAAGTTTCCTCGCGGCTTCATTCAGGGAAGAACCTGGCTGTTGGCCTATCAAGCACATGCCCAATTTTGAGGTAAGCTTCCCTTGTAGGGACCTTTGTGACAAAGTATGATAACTCACCATCCAAAAAACCGTGTTGCCTATGAAGGGAACATTCATCATAGTCTTTGCGTGCCACAATGGGTACTCGCATATTGGATCCGAAATATGCAAGAACCAAGCCACCTGGAGGGGCTCGCTGAATGTGATCCAAACACACCAGCCTTTTTCCGTTTAGGCATCGCAGGAAGATGCGAGTTGGCAAAGCAAAAGGCAATGTGCAAAGAACACCGGGCAGATTACCAACAACAAACCTGAAGCAAGGAATCTCCAAGGTACCGTCATCCCAAATCTCCCCCTTGCTTCCCCCAAGGATGAATTGGAGTATGTGTGAAAATAGCCCCCCTCCCCCCCCCTTCTCCCTCAAAATGGTGGGTTCTCCTCTTGGCTTCCCTTTACAACCCCAAAGACAGCACCCTCAAAAAACAGAAATCAAGGAGGCAAGTTCAAACACATCCTTTTGACTCCGGCTGATCCAAGGCGCCGGATTAGGTCCCGCCGCTTCTCCAGCGCAACGTCCAGGCATTCCGTGAGCTCCTTCGCCAGCCGGGCGTGCTGGGGGAGGGGGGGGTTGGGATGACGCAGGCTTTGGGCGTTAGGGGGTTATTCGATGTCCTCTTGTGGACTTTGGGGGAACAAAGGGCTTGTCATCTTCTAGCCTTTGAGTAAAGAAAGTTGTTTGACGCAACATCCAGTTGACAAAAGGGCGTGGGCCCGATATGCTTGGATCCTTACACGTCTGTCCCGGCTTTGGATCGTCTCCTGCCGGGCGAGCTGCAGCTGTTCCCCGGAATTCTGCGAAGCGGGGGGCTGGGACTGAGTGCGAGCCTCAGCCAACACGCCGGCCGAGAATCGTCGATCATGTGCGCTGGATCGAAAAAGGAGCAAGTGTATCGTTGGGAACCATTTCAAATAGCCTGGCAATGACAAGAACGGCTTGCTACAAGACAGGACTAAACGCGTGAATGCACTTGAAAACCGCCTTTGGACGCCCAGGGCAGGTGATACTTCATGTGCACCGCTCAAATCCCAAGTGCTGCTGCCATGGTGCAGAAGTATTCGGCACCGCGAGGGACTGCATGGACATCGACTGCGGCCCCTGCGGGGGTCGCCCGCCACCCGGCGGCATGGAAGCCATCGCGTAGCCACCTGGCCAGGAGAGCAATGGGCAAACAGTAAGCAGGTGCAAAACCATGGTTTACAAGAACCGCACTGATTGGGGTTCCAGCTGCGGCTGAAACTGACGACAAGTCAAACTGAATGTTGGGACTTGCAGGCTGCCTTTTCTGCACGCCGGGACAGGAAACCTGTGTGTAACAAGGTTCCACAGTCCAGGTTCCAGCACTAGGCTGAGGAATGGCCATCTATCTATGATATGACATGTCATACACATTTCAGGTTCCTGTTTATGCTTGACCAACAGCTGCGCCTCCAATCAGCGCTTCCGTGCAGTGGGAATGCCTCTGCTGAATGGTTCTTGGGTTGCTTTGGTAGTTTGCCGGTTTCAAAAACAACTAAGGGCCTCAACTCCCCAACCGCCGATGAATGGTTCCAGCATTCAACGGGAGATCAGGACCCAGGACATGACCCCTGCCACCGCCTTGCGGCATCGAGGCCATAGGGCCGCCAAAGGCGCCCGGGGGCGCCGAGGCGCAGGGACCACGTGAGGCCATGTTCATGGCGGGCAACAAGGCCCGGGGCACGCGCGAGTTGGTGCTGGAGCCAACAAGCGGAATGAGAGGCGACTCACAGGGCAAAGGGTCAAGACAATGGGAAGGACAATGGCAGAGAAGCGGCGGTTTGGAGTGGTCTGGGGCTCTCACATGCTGAAAGGACTCAAAATAGAAGTTCACTCTTTGGGATCACGATCAAAACTGAACCAAAAAGGGACGCCCAAAGGGTTGTCCAGGATGGCCAATTGAGAAGCTGCGCAAAAGACAAATTGTTGACGGACAATTGAGGCATGTTAATGGGCCAGCCAGCGAGGAGGGGATGGGATGTGAAAGTACGAGCTATCAACTACCCGAGCTCCTTTTGATGCCCCTGTAGCCCTGTCCAAGTTGAAACTTGCCCAACAAGGTTTTGCACGCACACTCACCTCCCCGCAAGAAAGCCAAAGGTGTGGTATACCTATAGTGCATTTTTGTGGCACACCATGCGGCGCTGTGCGGCCCTCACAGCGCTTTGCTATGTCGGGGGCCAGCGTCTCTTCCTTCCTCTGCATATTGCCAAGTACCTGAAGGGGAAAGGAAGCCGACAATGGGCGGGTAAACAAAGAAGCACTAAACCAACGGGTTCTGGTCGGATCGGTTAAAGTGAGTCTGGTTGCTCAGCGCCAACCTGGTGAGATCCTCATGGTCAATCATCCAGGCTCATCCGTAATTGCCATGCTCAAATCGGTCTCACAACAAATTGGCCTCGATCAGTCCCCAACGGCAGGGATCATTGCAACTTCTCATTGATTCACGGGATCAACGCGCAACATGCGGAAATCAACATGGCACCCAACATGCAACATAGGAATCTCCGTTTGGGGCACAGGTCCCTTGCCGGGGATCCAACGTGCACAAGTTACCGGATGCTGGCCCGTTCAACGCCTAAAACTGCCTTGCAGCCCTAGGCCCCCAGTACCCAGTGACATGACGCACGTCACAGGTCTTCGGACTGGCACGGCCCAGACTTGCCGCCGCCAAGAGGCAAGCAACAAGGCAAGAACACCAGGTCGCAGAACGGCATCTCAAAATCCCAAGCACATGCTCCACAGCGCAAAAACAAAAAAGATGCGAAAACAGGAAACAAGATCCTTCTTCAAGCGGCTGTTGCAGCCTGCTTGCCTTTGACAAGCCACCCCACGAATCAATCTTCCCACTAGAGTCTCAGCGCCTCTTGCCCACTCACACGCAAAGACACCGCAGCCTTTTTCCTTTCTGCTTGACGCCGCATATCATGTTAAACACTTTAAACCCCCATTCAGGGTTCCAAAACTGAGTAGACATCTAAACATGGCCTTCTTCAAACGCTTCAAAAGGGTAGCCGCTGAGCCAGCTAGTCGCTGGGCATCTTTCATTGACCATTTGATATTCGCTTCAGAACCCTGAACCTCAAATCCACAGCTGCGTCGCCGAAGATGCGACGGCCACCTGAGATGTTTCGGGCTGCCCCTATGACATGACCCATCAGGATTCCAACCAAGTGACCAACTTTTCTGATTCATCGTCCAAATGTTTATTGATCCTGGGTTACCCCTGAATTGTCATGACTGTTGCAAGGAAATCTAAAATGAAACTCATGTAGTGCCACCGGCAACTTGCCAACTCTTATATACAGCGACAGGACCACAAAATCAAAGGCAGTCTTTTTGGGCGAGCTTGCCGCTGACGAATGGACGCTGACGCTTCAAGCAATCTATCGGAAGGAGATGCATCGGATCTCTTTCGGGGCTACATGCCGCCGCGGAGCCGCGAAGGCGTTCAGCACCAGCGCGTTGCCCGGAAGCTTGGCCTCCCGGATCCCGTCTTTGCTGGCCACCTGCACCGAGTGCTCGTCCACAATGCGGAGCTGCAGCCTCAGACGTGGATACAACACATGCCTTGCCTGAAACCCCTGGCTTCCATTCAAAGGGGATTCCCAAAATCCGTTGGGTTTCACGACTGGTAGCTTGCTCTAGAAACTCCGGCAACGGGGGTCTATAATAGAGAAAACCTTGACACAGACATGCAAATCATGAGTTAAACTTATGGGCCGTATAGGCCTCTTTACGTCTGTAAGACCCTGGCCGCGATTGAAAAGGGGATCCTCAATTTGACGACCACCCACCCCAACATTGTGAGAACGGGTCCTCCAGGGGATGGCTCCAAGCTTCCCTAACATCTTAGTTCCTCGATAGGGCCTCTAAACTTGTGTGCGCTCGCACAACGTTATGAAGGCTGATGGATCAACCCGAAACAAAGTCCTCCATGTGGGAACTTATGAGGGAAGAGCTTCAAACTTATTTCCAGAACTCGAGGCTTTTTGTAACGTTTGTGCCGAACTCACGTTAGCCGAGTCCGAGGTTGCAATTCACTGGGCTCCCGGCTCCTGCTGGATCCCTTGGATGGCGACCGTCTGAGCAGAATTTGCCTGATTCACCAGCAGAAGCTTCCAGCCTCCTGCGGGCAAAGCTTCACGAAGAAACCAATATCCAAAAAACGTCCAGAGGCCACCCGCCACCCCCTCCCCAACTCCAGTTTTGAGAGGGAACCGAAGGACAACTGGTAGAGGCGTTTCTTTTTGCACGTCCAGGCCTCCCGTCGTCCGCGCCGCCATGGCTGTGATCTGAGCACAGCCCACGCTGGTCGCCAACAGCTCATCCCCCACAGCGAAGTCCTACGAAGTCCGACGTCTGGGTGCAAGGCAGATTCACCTATCCCTGGGTCCTGGAAACAAAACGAGACCATGGCTAGATTTAGTCAAAACGGGGAAAAAGAAGAGGTTGACAGACCGACTGTGAGCAACTGGGATGAGGCCCGCTGGTGAATGGTCGCCTCACAGCTCCCTCAGTCCTGGATCAAGAGCCTCAGCACCCAATAACCTAAGTTTAGTGACCATAGGAATTGCTGGGGGGGGTCACCATTTGACAGAAAAGGGGAACAACACAACATGCATACAAACACATGCAAGAATGAACGTGAAAAAACACATGTAACAGAAAAAGGGCGAACAAGGAGAAGAACATGAGGGGAAACGTGCCGTTGGGCGGCGTGCATTGCCCAAGCCTGTGCGCCAGTCCAGCAATGACACGCTGGGGTACTGCGGCAATGGGATGCCCCACTCCTCGGCGTCACATGCATGAGGCGGGCTAAGGCGGGGAGCTGACCGCAAAACCTCCGAAGGCCCTGTCCAAAACAACTCGTCAAAGGGCCCACATGCTGCGCATGCCATACCAAGTACCAAAGGCATGCAACTTACAGGCATGATGCTCATGGTCCCGTGCATCCTTGCCGAGGCACGGGTATCTTGGGACTGCCGGCCAGCTGAGATTGGCCCAGCACCTCCATGCCAAGACGGACACAAAGCCAAGTGATGCATCCTGGGAAGCCAGCCACCGGAACATCCACGGCAGCTTAGCCAGCCACAGGAACATCAAAAGTGAGTCAAACCCTGGCATTGGGTATCGCACCCCTTTGGCCCCGCAAATCAACTCCGCTTGGGTTACTTGTTCTGAGCCTTGACATGGAAGGTCCGCGTTGCAAAGAAGACGTGGGGGCTTGCTGGGGGGGTACCCTGTGACAGCATGCTGCCCAAGGCGAGCCCCGCTCCAAACGGCCAACACGTCGGCTTTGAAACTCTGCGTGTTCTGGCCTCGACACCCATGGGTGCCAACGTGGCGAACAGGTGCGCATAGAAGGCGCCGGCGGCGTTCCAATAGATGTCCGGCAGGTTCCCGTCGAGGCCGAAGCTGGCGTTGTTGTCGTCCGGCATGATGACCCCAAGCTCGTCCAAGTCAATTTTGGCCCTGGGCGCTTCTAGAAACTTTCCAAGCCTGGGGGGAGCTTGCCTTTGAGCAAACCCTTGCCTGGTTTTGAAGCTTATAGGCGGCCTTTGAGCAATCTCCAGCCTGAGACATGTGAGGGGCCAAGGTGCTGAGGGTACCCCGAGGCATCGCGCGCTGCGATGTCCGCCTTCAGCTTCTCCACAAACTGCCGGGCGCCGCCGAAGAAGCCCGCAGAATAGGTGCCGGGGTCCGTGCGGTTGCTGCAGCCTACGGCATGTGACAAATATGTGGCTCTCAGCTCTGTGGAAGAGCCAACAGAAAGTCCCAACTTCTGTTTGCCACTCTTCCCAACAAAAATGCTGGGCGGGAACTCAGGGAGTGAGGGGATTCTCTTCAAAGTGGTTTGACCAGCCAAATATCCCTTATGAGTTGAAAGGACTCTGCCAGGCTGGCACGTTTGAGGCACGGTGCCCCAGAAACGTCCAATATACAAAATCTTGTCCATCCAGATTCATGTGTCGCTTTTGGGGCCACCACAAGCCCGCGAACCTGAAGGTGAGACACTCTTCTGGCTGGTCTTCGATTTGGGAAGCCCCCCCATCTGAAACACACACACGTATAACAGGCCTTGCTTCAGGGGCCCAAATATTTGTGTTACAGTAGTGCACATACAATTCAGCCAAGAACTACCGCTTCAGAGTAAGAGTGCGCTTCCAGTCTTGCTTGGGGCGGCTACTTAATTACCGCAAGAGATTGAACTACGGGGTCATGCTTTATTTAGTAGTGGGATCTGCGTGTAACAGTTATAAGCCAACTTGATGAACCACGTCACTGCTGATTCATGAAGGATCTCAACCTGGAATGGGTTCTCACAAAGGCAAGTAATGGAAATGGTTCCTTTGTCGGTGGCAGTCCCCCTTCCATACACTGCTTTCGGGTGGAATTATGAATGGGTCAACACACAGCAGTGTTTGCCTTGCCTTGTTTCATTTACGTGTTCGTAAAACCATGAGGAACCAGGTTCGTGAGCAAACCGGGCCCTGTACCTGCGTAGTAATGCAGGGAGACGTAGTCAATGGGCGCGTGGGACGAGTGCTTGCTGCCTTGGACACAAGCTTCACAACCCTTATATGCACTTGCGGAACATCTTTGGCGAAGTAATTCTAGGTACTAGTACCGCTAGGTCCACGAGACAAATGTAGACACACAAAACATCACTGCCCATGCGCAATTGAACCGTTCCAGTTGCCACAATGCTAGGCTTTACCTGGCAATGGCCAAAGGGCTAAGCTCAATGCTCAGAAACGAGCTTTGGGGGCCTTGCAACGCTCGCAAACCAAGCGCCAGGCTGCCGTTTAGGAAAGGCGTCACCCAGGCATCTGTCGCCCCGCCAATGCCCATGAACGCCGGGGCATTTTCAGGGCCGCCCACTGCCGCGATCATGGCAGGCACTACCACGTCGTAGTCGTGAATGTACTGGTCCTTGGCAGCCAGATGGGAGCAATTGGTCAGGCATGTCCATGTTCCAAAAAAATATATACCTTGCACCTGCCCGTCCGTCTGTCTATCGACTAATCTGGCTATCTGGCTACCTATCCAGCGTTTGCATCTCTGTCTCTGCGTCTACCATGTCTGTCTGCCTACCTGTCCATTTGATCTGCCTGCAGGTGCCCATCTGTCTGTCAGGACATCGGTCAGTCAGTCGGTCAACCTGCCTGCGTGCCTGCCTGGCCGCCTGTCATGCATGCCTGCTGTATGTCTTTCTATCGATCTGTATGTCTTGCTGCAGTTGACTTGGAACACAAACACCAACAAACACTCAGCACAGGCAAGGCTCAACAGTGTAGCCATGCTCCGCCTCATTGAACAGCTCCCAGACGTGTCCATGCGCCCGATTGAACCTGCTGTAGCCTTTGCCGCTTTTGTGCGTCACGCCGTGTTCATCCGTAAACTCTCCCTTCACAATGTGCGACAGGAGCCGGCTGTAATAGGCGGCCAAATCCCCTGCAGAAGGGTCTAAAAGGTTAGCTCGGCTGCCTCGCACGTAGGAGAAGAAGGACTGGTCTGGGTTTTCCGGATAGGAGCAGTTCTGTGTCTGATTCTTCGCATCGCCAAAAAGCCAGCAGGGCTGCGTGGCGAAATTCAGCACCGTGGAGTGGTTTTGCCCATAGGTTGCATCCATGAAGTCCTCGCCCGTTTCCACACAGGACCAAACCAGTATTGTTCCTTACAACCTCTTGGCTCCCTAAAGTAAGAAGCAACTCATCCTTCAAGCTTCCTGCCTACCTTTGTTCAAAGGAAGCAAAGTAAACACACACACACAGAGAGAACGCCGCCTTATCTTCGACCAACAAAGCCCCCTGCCTCCAGCATGGGTGTGATGTGAGTGAAGTCCCAGGACGTGTTCTTGCCGTCCTTCGGCTCATCCAGCTCCGCCACGCTCCTTTGTTCACTCACGAGGTCGAACCCTCGGCAGAACGATCTGCGAATGTGATCCCTTCAAAATGGGATGGCTTGCCCCATGACACGAGATAAGAACGCATGCAAATGATCACCATCACCATGTGACTCATTTTACCATGATTACCGCTTCAACCCATTTAGACCAACCGCAAGATGCATATGAGACTATTATAATTATATCCCAACTTCAGGCCGTGAAGGCAAAGGATGCTGGGACCATCCTAGAAGTCTAAAACGAAAGCTGCCAAAAGTCACCTGTTCTGCACATACCCTGCTGCTTGTCAGGGAACCAAGAGCCACCCGGGTGGCCACACCCGAATCAGTGCTCCGAAACATGATCACGACCAGGATTGCGATGTAGGTGAAACAGCTGGTTGCTTTCCAAATGCATTTCAGCTCTGCCGCTTGAATGCCTGGTCTGGCTCTGAAGTACTCCGTTGCCCAAAGGAATCACAAATACAAGGTTGACCTTTTGGGGCCAGGACAAAACATGGACCAAAAGGGGGGCACCAAAAGGTCAAAAGGTCGATTCGCTTTGGGCAAGTGAGAGTATCATAAAGGAGTTAGGACTCAAAATCCCTGGACCCCCTATTCCCGAGCGCACTTTGAATCGGGGGGCTGTTGCTTTTCCCATGTCTGTCGACAGCCGCCATTCAATGAACACAAACAAGGAGTAAGAAGTGCAAAGACCTTCAAAATGTCAAACAGTTTCAAGGTTTCAAGACATCTGTGTTCAACGGGCGGTCTCAAGCCAAAGGCTGAGGCGCTTTTTGGGGTAAGGGTACCACGGGACGTAGCGCACCAAGTCCGCTCCCAGCTCTGCCAGCGAGGCCCAGGCGGTGTCGTGGATGGGGTTGACAAAGCGGGTGCCGTTTGGCGCTTGCAAGGTGCGGTCCAAGATGGGGTTCGACACCACCTGGCCAGGCACTTCCCCCAATGGCTTGTTGACTTGCCGGCAGCAGCCCTAAACAAAACATGAGGCCTTCCTAGGGGGGTTGGCTTCTTCAAGGCAGGAGAAAATTGGCAAACAGAGGAAACTGGCCAAACCGAAAAAGTCCCCGACACCTCCGTTTTGCCCGTGCCCTTGAAACCTGGGAATAAGCTTGGCCGATGAAGCTTTCCAATCTAATTGTTGGCGTTTCGAGGAATCAAACATTGCGGGATATGTCATCCAATCAATTCCTAAAGCACTCAGCCCCCTTGCCGGACCCTTCGCTGTTGGGACTAAGGCCCAAACCCTGAACATTTTGGCACGCCGCCTGCAGCGTAGTGACGGTGCGCGACACTCTCACCTGTGTGAGACTTCTGGCTTCCGAAAGCTCGGGGCTAAGGCTCCGCACAAAAACCGCTGGGCGGCTGTGCCAACAGCTTGACTTCTAGTGACAAGTGGGGAAACTTACAACTTCCCAATAGGCTGAAGGTGTTTCGGTCCAACCAATTAATGAGTATTCCAGACCAGCCATGTCACCACCTTGGACTCATCCAGTTGCACCATGCAAGCGCCATTTCCAGTTTCCGCCAGGCAGAACCCCAGTTGCGCGCCCAAAACAGCGCGAAGGAAGCAGCGGGCCATGTGGGGCGAGCGGCTTGGTACTGCAAAGGAGCGGCGGTGAAAAGGTTTCTGTATCCTTTGTGTCCTTTGTGTCCTTTTGTACCCTCTGACTGCAGGCTGGACAAATTTGTTTCAACTTGTGCCCGTCTTCAGGGAAATCCCACAAACAAGCCATTCGGCTTATTTGCCAGGCAAGTGTCTCTTTGACATGTTTGTTAAAGGAAGCTTTTTTGACACCAACCTGAAAAACTTGCTTGCCGGAATGGCCCAACGTCCAGGCTTGACACCGTGCATAGTCAGCTTAAACATCTACGACTGCATTTGGCTCAAAATGTTGATGTCAAGAAACACACACACACATGCCGCACCAAAAGGACACTCAATTCAACATGACCTGAAAGGTGATGCTTCAAAGTCACCAAGAGACGCAACTTGGACCCGGAGGGGAGTTCCTGAAAGCTTGTTTGCCGCTAGGGCCTCAATGTCATTTGCTTGTTGCAGACCGTAAACTTCAGACTATACCCCCACAGAAATGACACCAACCGGACTAATGCGAACATAACTAAAGGCACATCCACAGGTTGAGAGATGGAGCGACCGGATAAGCTCCAGCACGGCCATGCAAAGACCCTTCTTCCCGATGTGTCTTTTGAAACGCTGGTACCAGCATGGCGGTTCATTTCACTCGAGGAAGCTCGGACTAAAGTTGCCGCAGCTGCCCGGCATAAGCTTGCTTCAGCCGGTCATCCGAAACAACCAGTAAATAATCGGGGTGAATGACTGTCACATTTTTTAAGGTTGCCCACGGAAATGATTGGTTTGTTCGGAAAGGGGTTACTTGACTTTCCCTTCAAAGGTGGCAATTCGGAAGTGGGTTCCAGTAAAACTGTGGCTCTTGAAGGTCGAACAGGGAAGTGAGTCTTCGTTCACGCCACAAGTGAATTCGTCGTGCATAACTTGGCAGGTGCATGGGCCTGTTTGTCTGTAGACAAGCCCATGTGTCCAGGAACTATTTTTAAATGCCCAGGGACTATTTATAACTGCCCAGAGAGTATTTTATATCGCCCAGAAACTATTTATAGTTGCCCAGGAGTTATCTACGCCAAGAAACACAAACGTGAAGCTGGTGGCGTCTTTCTCCCAACAAAAACCCTGCAAGCCTGCGCCTAGGTTGCATTGCACATGCTGGCGTTTGATGATGAATTGCTGGCACATAGGTACCTTGAGTCAAGCTAAGCAAGTGCCCAACTTCAGCGGATGCATTGGTGGGGGCATGAAAGTGCGACATCTGGTGTCAGCTTGCTTTTGTCATAACCTTTGCCAGTGGGCTCAGACAGGCAGACAGAGACAAGCAAATGACTATTTCACGCTTCCAGATTATTTTCATTTGGCGTTGGCTGCAACAAGACAAGACACGCGAAAACACTTAGCAAACAACAGTGTTGTTACAGCTCTTGCAGCACTGGGCCACATTGTCCGCACTTGTCTTGCGCAAACACGCTTCGTTTTTTCGTTTTAGGCTCTCACCAGCAGCTTGTCGCGGCCAGTAACTCAGGGTCCAGGGTTGTGTTTTTGTTGAGTTGTCATGTAGCCTGTCTGACTCCTGACTGCCATGGCAGGGAGGAGGGTTGTTCGAAAGCGGGTTAAAGTCCGAAGGCGGGTAAGCGTTCGGCGCGCAGCAAAATGTAAATGCGCACTCTGACAAAACTGTGAGGGTTAGACTGAGACTCGGCTTGCAAAAGGGTGCTGACGGGCATGATAGACAGACTGACTGATAGCTGGTGGATGATTCATGGCAGTTGGTCGGGAATCCCTCATAGACAGTGGTTTGAATGGTCACACGCGCGATGCTGACGATGATGTTGGCGGCGATGATGGCGATGATGGAGACGATGACGCTGAAAGAAAGTGAGGGTGCGACGATGATGCGGATGAAGATTCGGTTGCAATGGTGAGGAACCATGCTGTCACGATGATGCGATGATGGTGTGAAGACGATGATGATGATGAACATGATGATATCGATGGGTCCGGTTCCCATGAATGATTCATAACGGTTTTTCTGTGGCAGCAGTTGTGTGTGGGGAGGGGGGTGAGTCGGGGGGAGGGTTATTTTGGACTGACGCAACGGTGACAGTGATGATGATGGGTCCGGGCGATCTATGATGATGGTTCTCTTTGGCATCCGCGAGGGGGGCGTTGATTTTGACTCTTTCTCTTGGCAGGGCCATGATGGCCGTGATGACGTGATGACAGTGAAGATAGTGATGAATGGAGGTGATGATGGGTCCGGTTCCAATGGATGATCAATGGTTGTTTTGTTTGGCATTCATTTTTGGGGGGTGGCATGGACCGGGCCCTTTTCTTGGTGGAGTCAGACTCATGATGGGTCATGTGTCATGGTGGTTTGATGAATGATGAGAATCGGGTTGGGGGTGACAGTGGTGATTCATGTGAACTTCCAAAGCCCCGCACGCGACCTCCTGTGTTCCTGTTGTGTAGCCTGGTTTGAGTGTAGACGAAAGGCTTTTATGGTTGATGGCGGTGATGTGATGCGATGATGGCGACCTGCTTGCTGGTTGGCGCTGGTGTTGAAGATGTGTCAGTGGTACTGATTCTGGCACCATGACTTGCGCTTTGCTTTGACAACTTTTGGCATATTAGTATTTTTGCTTTGGCACAAGCAAGGGGTTTTGCGCGTGGCTAACATGTCCTTTTTGTACCTTTATCGGTTTGGGGCTTGCGGTCAAGCTGGTTTCCAGTTTTCCCTAGACTCTTTATTATTTTATCCTTTACTTTTTCAGTGATGGTGCAACTGCGTAGTGATGAGTTGATTTGTGCGGCGACAAAGTAATGCCGCCGACCCCACAGCACTGCTCACTACTCATGAGCGTTGCGTTGCGCGTGCAAGGCCAAGATGAGTTTTAGGGTTGGAGTTGGACCGAGCTGTTAAACAAACACTACGAGCTTCAATTGTTTACAGTCAACATCAGCGCACTATCTGTTGACGGCTTTCCGTTGCCTCTGTCACACCCATCCGAGCGCCGCAGGTTTTGGGAGCCTGTTGCAAAAACGCAAACTTGTCTTGACGGCGCGTGCCAAGTGCACCTCATCCCCATCATCCCCACCATCACGCGAAACTCCCCCGCCAACTTTGGGAAGAAGGGCCTCCATGAGGCAGGCGTCAGATTAAACCAAGGATGGCCTCTGATCCGTCAGGACACGCGTCAACGATTTTGCTGCGTGCGATTTTACGCGGACTGAAAAGTTTCTGACTCTCCTCTCTCCCTCCCTCTCTCTCCCCCTCTCTGCATCTGTCCCTTTGTCTCTCCCTCTCTTGCTCCTTGCTTTCTGCCCCTTTCTCTCGCAGGGGCCAGTGTGGAAGCTGTTCCCACCCGCCGCGCGACAACACCCCCCTTGTAAAATCCTGCAGCCTTGCTGTCCTCTGTCTTAAACAGGCTTTTCCCAGACTTTTGCCCCCGAACTATTTATAAATTGGCCCGAACTATTTGTAAACTGCCGCCTGGTTGGGTCTGCTCGGCGGGGTGGGGGCAGTTCTCAGCTTCGTTGGCGTTTGGGCTGCCAGGCCAGGGCAGACTGAGATTGAAGCTTTCAATTTTGGTCTGTGACCACGAGCCGCCGATAGTGTGTGATTCTAGCTCACCCAAGCTCACCTTGTTGAGCATCTCCCTGCTTAGAATTTAGATAGTAAGCACAGTACGCTCTGCAGCAAAAACACGCATATCCTCAGAAGCAATTCAAAACAACTCACAGCCGTTATCTAACAGTTTTAGCTTACAACTAGCTTGTGCCTGTGTGGAACTCTGATATAGTCATAGATCGAAACCGTCCGGGACCGTTTTGAACCATCATAAAGTTTCATTTGTAAATAGTTCGCAACCGTTCGGAACCGTTCTGAACCATTTGTAAAACTGGTTTACAGTTAGTTCGCAACCGTTCCGAACCGTTCTGAACTATTTATGCAGGCCAGGCCCAGCCGAGCCAAATAGTTCCAGAATAGTTCGGAATAGTTCGGATAGTTCGGGCTGCATAAATAGTTCGCAACCGTCCGGAACCGTTCTGAACTATCTATAATTTGAAACTAACGATAGTTCAGAACCGTTCGGAACCGTTCTGAACTCTTGCTGAATGAAAAATATAGATAGTTCAGAACCGTTCGGAACCGTTCTGAACCATTCGTACTTTGATGATCCAGAAATAGCTCGCAACTGTTCGGAACCGTTCTGAACTGTCAATAAACTGAACACATACCATAGCTTAGCTACTGTGATGACTGTGTCATGTCATGTGTCAAGTTTCGCCATTGCGAAAAATTGCACGAAGTTCAACCATATATGTTTTTAATAAAGTAACAGTATACATACACATGCCGTTGATATCCCACATTGTTAAGTGCCAGCATATGCTACGACGGCCTGCAATGACATACGAAATGACGCGTACAGAACGTGATTTGAAGTTTACTTTGTGTAGTAGGCGAAATATATTGGAATCACACAGCACGAAGTACACCTGGGTGTCACACAACTGATAACTCGGAAACCTGATGACAGTGGGCAATTGTATTGCTGCATCATGCCTTTCAATCCTATCGCAACCACTCGCCCTGCTGACACTGCTTCAACTAACGATCAGAACCAGATCGTATCATCGTCAAAACACAATGTTCCTTTTGACTACGGGTCAAACAGCTTTTTTTGCACTTCGCGGATAGCCAGACTCATGGACTCGTTGATTGATGGGCTTGGGTTGGTGGATTGATAGGTATTGATATGATGCATTCTTGGAGTGCATGTATTTGTTTGCTTGTTGAGTGGATAATTGATTGATGATTGATTGATTTCTTGAGTGGTTGGTTCATTGATTGGTTGGTTGGTTTCTTGCTTGGTTGGTTAGCTGATTGATCGCTCGCTTGCTTGCTTGTTTGCTTGGTTGGTTGGTTGCCTGGTTGCTTGATTGGTTGGAAGATCAATTGATGGGTTGGTTGATTGGTCTGTTGCCTGGTTGGTAGGTTGGATTCGGTTGGATAGGAATTGTTGTGATTGGTTTGCTCATCGTTTAATTAAAAAAACAATGTATTTGATTTGGTCTGATTGGCTGGGGCTGCTGACTCACTACTTGATTTGATTTGGCTTGATTGGTTGGTGTGCTCAGTTGACTACCTGACCTGACTAGTTGACTAGAGACGAGCCATTGATGATAGCAGAGCAAAATTGCAATTTCGCAGGGTTGGGCAGAGCCAACACTACCGTGTTGTTGGTGGTTGGTTACTGTTACTTCTGCTTGCGCATCTGCTGCTGGCTATTTGTGAGCGTAGTCCTCGCAAGGGGCCAGTGTTCACCAAGCCTTTTTGGCGGGGTTGGCTCAGCCTTTCCGCTTCTAAGCTGGCGGTGGCCAGCAGCAGGAAGACCAAGAAGAGGAGGAGCAAAGCCTTTCAGCCTGAGGCTGCCAAGTCTAGAGCTGCAAGTCTTAGGTGCAAATGTCCTGCCAGATGGTCAGATGTCAGGTGTTGTTACCGCACGCGGAGTAGGGGAAACTTGGCTATCTCCGTGCTTCGGCACCGCAAAGCAGAAACACGCCTTGGCCTTCCGTTCGGCTTGCTGACGTTTCAACATCAAAACTGTACGCTTCAGACGTTTCATGAGTGCATTTGAGTTTCAGGGAAGATAAGATTCGATGAACATGAACCTTCGAAACTTCATGAAACAAAGATATTCCAGCCGTCCCTTTGACTTGCCACGCTGTCATGGTATAAACTACGGGTGAAGAGGGCCGCAACAAGCAAGCACATTACTCAAGAAATCTCAACAAACCCATACAATGCACACATCTGACTATGAATAGTTCGAGCATGGGTTATAAATAGTTCGGGATGAGTTATAAATAGTTCGGGGTCCCAACAGAAACAGGCCAACAAACAGGCCCACGCACCCACCAATGCATAACAGCTCAAAATCAGCTGAAACACTTTGAGTAACGATGGGGGGGGATTTCAGCACGTGTCCTTCCTCCCCACCCTTCACAAGTCCAATGCCCGCGGGGAAATCATGCGAAACCCGTATTGAGCCTCCATCAGATCCGAAGCGAAGCGCCCGCTCGACCATTGGACCCATGCGCACCGTTCCGCTCGAGTTGTTGCAACATGCATGACCTGTTGAGGTCTGACATTTCAGTCAGACATAGGTTGTGGATGGACGAAATTCTGCACCACTAAGAAACCCTGGATTAAAGATTTCCTTGCACATGCCAACAAACAATGGCTTTTCATGGCTTCAAGCGGTGCAGGATTTCCTCCAGCCACAGTAGGTTGTGGATGGACTGCAAGACGTGGCACCTTCCAGGGCCCAAAAAGGGGTCTTCCATTTGACAAGAGGAAAAGGACATGAAACACATTCTCGTGCCTGTCAGTGCCATGTCATATGAGAAGATGTTCGCGTATCTCCAAGGAACAATTTGATATACCCAAAGGCAGGCATATAGATACATCCATAGAGCCTATGGGCACACAAACGTCTGTAAGTGAACACCTGCACGCATATCCATGCCAATCCCCATCAATTCAACCCATCAAACCAACTTTGTGGTAGTTGCGTGCGTTGGATAGCCAGTCAAGCCAGTCAAAAAAGTAAGAAAACCGACAAGCAAAGCAATGGGAAGAACAAAAGCTCATGCCATGGAACAGGCAGCGCTGCTTCCAGAAATTGTTCATCACATGCAAATCTCATGCATAGGGCCTGAGAGTCAACAAATCAGCTTGAAAACGCGAAACTTTATATAGCTTGATAGAGTTTTCCTGATGTGGTTCAAGCCCCGACAGAAGCGGAACTCCTGATCAGGCGCGTTTTGCTGATTGAATTCGGTTGTGCCTGGTCTCTGTTGGAAGGCCCGCAGCAATCTCATTTGGGCCCTGCGTGAACATTGATTGTTGGAAAACGTGGGATGTAGCCAAACAAGCAAGGCTTTCAGCTTGTAAGGATACGGTTTGAAGGGGCTTGAGATTTAGAAGCAAGGCGCATTGGGCAACGCAAGCCATGCACCTGGTTGTGCTATTAGTAACCTCAAACATTTGGTCGGTCCGTGCTCCGCTTCCAAATCCCTACGTGGAGCGCTGTCTTCAAGTCCACTCTGCGCGTGTCCCGCACCGCTTGAGCAACGCTGATGCCTTTGGGAACGGCGGAACGCGAGCTCATGGAGCGACCACTCTTGCAAGAATGTGTCTGAACGGGGGACCCTGCAATGATCAGCTTCACATGCAAGCAAGTGTTAGAACTCCCCACTCAACCAGACAGTCGAACCCCAACATGAGCGTTGCTAGTACCAGAATGGGCATGTTTCCCTCCAAACAAACCCAAACAATCCATCTGTTTTCCTCCAAGCCTCACGCATGACATTGAATGTGGTGACCAGCATCAAAAGCCGCCCTTTTCTGCGCTCAATTGGCGTCTGCCACGAGTTGCCCTTACCGGCCGGAAACAGCGAAAGCGGGGAACCGGCAGGTGGGCCGCGGCCGTCCATCCACGACCTAACGCCTGAGCCAAGCCCTCGGCGCAAGGTGCCGACATCCAAGGGCCCTCTGCAACGCCTGCAGAAGTCTGGGGCGAATCTGGTGCACTTTCGCGTTGAATCACGATGGGCAAACCAGGCGTGATAAAAGGCTAAGGGTCCTTGCAATATGTTGCCGTGTTTTGGTGGACGTTTGGCCTAGCCAAAAGATCCATCCTGAACAGTTGCCAATGCATCATATGTTTCCGTTGCCACATTCTTCTCAAACAGTGGGACTTGGGGGTGGTCTTCGTGCAAAGCTCGAGGCTTTCTTCGTTATATGGGGCGTTGCCTGTACCAATGCCTAAGGCCCCTCTCATGGATGGTGAAAGGGGAAAGGTGAGCCATCCAGATTACAAAAGAAAAAACCAAGCATCTCTTCAATGTCTCCTTCAAATCTCTGGATAATGACAGGTCCATCTAATTTGGTGCCCTGAAGTCGTTCTACAGGGACCCCTGAAATTTTCAAATGCTACACATGGAGTTGAGCTCTCAACGCCAGGGGCCTGTCTCAGGCCATCAAACCGATATCCGGCGAAGCGGTTTCTGGGCGGGTTTGCGGCCTGGGCCGAACACTTCTGTAAGCGTTTGGGCAAGTGGGAAACGGTGGAGTGAGAAACATGGGTTTGTCCAAGTGATGCAAGGTTCAAGGTAACCGGTCAACCAAATGCAACCAAGTGTTGCTTGTCCCTGCTACTCCATCAATTCGGAGAGTGTGCAAAGGCAAAACACGATCCTGGCTGAAAGGGAACGCTTTGGCTACTAATGGGTAAGCAGTACTTGCCAACCCAACCACCAGAAAAGCCAAGTTGAAATGGAACACACATCTGCATTACATTGCTTACAATAACGACAAAACCATAAGCGGTCCCAAAGTATAGGACCTTGTCGCCCGCCATACTGGCGGACTCTCAAGGAACTGGACACATTGGAACAGCTGGGGCACCGATTGGAAAGCCGGGGGGGGAGATGGTCGGAGGCTAATGCCGATCGCTAGCTTCATTGCCTTGCCGACCTTACCTATCTGCCCCAAGTGGCAAGGCCTCTAGACTCGCCCTTCGCTTCACGGAATCCCGGCAGAGCTAACTTGACTCCCAGCCGAAATGGAACACGGCTGGCGGGTCAGCAGTAGGGCGGCAGGGGCATTTGCGAGCGTGTACTCACTGCAGCCAAGCCACCTCCTTTCCCAACCCGATTTAATTGGAAAACTAAGCCAAACCTTTGCGAACACACACACACACACACCCCAACCCCCACACTCACACACGCACGCAGGAGGCAAAGCACTGCTAGGTCAAACATGGCGCCAGGGACCACTCCACTTGACGATTTATCGATCGGCCCCGGCATCACAAGTGAACCTTGTGCGAGTGAGAAAAGCCCGGCATTTCCCCGAAAGAGTCAAAGCTTGGGGGCGCAACTATTGAGCTAGCACCAGGACCAATGAGCAACCGGTGTCAGGGTCAAACGACACAAGTATACAGGTGTAAGCAAGCAATGATGCATCTTCAGATTTGTGCCTTGCAATGTGTCGCATTCCACACTAAACAAGTTGCTTGCACAGTTCGCACGGGCGAGCAGCAACGCTCCCGACCTGCCGCCAGGATTCAATTAAAAACTCGGCGTAGCAAGGCTGTTGAAATGTTGAAGCCGTGTCTACGGTGCACTCCCTGCACAGCCAACGCGAAAGCTCAAAATGACGGGGATACACAAGCACCAAAGCTGTGGCTTGACAAGTAACCATTCCAATTCGCTTCAAACTATCCGCCCTTTTGCAAACCTTACCTTGTCATGCGGCATGGCCATCCAAGGAATCCTCCCCGTGGCGAGACAAGCAAGGAGCCTGGCTCCAAAGCTGTCCCTTTGGATGCAAACGTCACGCGCCAAGGCTGGGTTTAGCCCTCCCTTCATGGTATGGTGAAAGTGGAAAAGGAATACATCGCACCCAAACCTCAAGTTGGGCTGCGCACATTGCCCGCTTGTCCATTGCTCTTTTCCCTATCAAGACTTCGCGCAGCGCGGCGCTCGGACAGACACTCGCGAAGCTGGTGGCTAACAGCTCCTTTTCCAACAAACAAGCACTCGGAACATGTACTCCAAGCATGACCACCCATATTACTTTTGCTGGGGTTGCGATTTGACACCTCCCCACTTTCCACACCGCCGGCCCCGTCACAAACCGCGAAACTTAGGACGTCAGCCGCCAGGGCCGGTCAAAGATATCCTCCCCGGGCAGCTCCGACACCGAGAGGCTGCGCCGGTTCTTGGCCGCGTCCTGCGCGATTTGGACGCCCGCAGATTCGAAGAAAAAAAAGGCGCGACCAGAGAAGTTAAACTGGCTACAATGTGTTACAAAGGCTGCGTTGCAACCCAAAAGTTAACGTAAACTGAGTGATGGAAACCCAGAAGAACTTCTGACCTGCAATTGGCTGAAACACATGGGGCTTTCCGCCCCATACACCACATCCCACTTCGCGAAATGGAGAGGAGGGGTCTGGAACCCCCCCACCATTACACTACACAGGTCAGGGGGTGGGAATGCTAGACGGCACGGACCGCAATCAACACAGGTGCCATTCGCACTCAAGACGGACATAAACTCATGATGACCTTTTGAGCCCCCGAGACCAAAAGGCCCAACAGGCAAATTGGACATGAAAGCCAAACGGCGACCCTCGTTGATCCCTCCCCCCCCGAGGTAGAATGGAATCTCCACTATAGAACAGCTGAGTTGTCGGAGGGATGACTTTGGACTTATCAGAAAGGATCACAACTACCATGCAAAGTCTGGCGTGGGAAGCCTGTCCCGCCCTTGGAAGGCACCCAAAAGAAGCAGAAGATCATCTGCAGCCCGCTCAAACAAACAGAAGCAAACTGCCAAAAAAGCACACACGCAAACTTGTGAAGCAATACCAGTGAAGGATTGGAGCCGGCGCTTTGGGCATCTTTGGGCGTCTTATGGGGTGCTGGGTGCAGGGAGGCCCTCCAACTAGCAAGTCTGGCTTGGCAGCTGGGCGTTTCCACAACAAGGAACTGTGGTGTGTTGTGTCGCTGTTCGTTTGAGGCCTTCGTGTCCATTCAACTGTGGCAGGGAGCCAGCAAACCGTTCCCATTTGGGGAGAAGGTCTCTTTCGGCTACCATCCGGCTTCAGGCTGAATCCAACTGACCCCGGCAAACAGATGCAAACAGACTCCCAGTGAACGAAAACGCAGTCTTGGCACCTCCCCACTAGAGTGGTCACAACAAGTCCGGACTTTTGATGAAATGAAATCAACTCATGTAATGTTTCTCAAAAGGTTTGAAGTTCAGAAACCGGGGCAAAGGAGTTCCCCAAGTCAACAGGTTCTCATTAAGCCAATGAGTGCCAGGGAATCCTCCACAGTGGCCAGCTCCCGGTAGAAGCCATCGGCATCTCGCTTGATGCGCTTGTTCCAGGGGCTGGATTCCTTGGGACGCCAGAAGGAAAGTTTGTTCCAAGGCCGAAGGCATGACCCCCCCAAAATTGTGAATGAACCCCTAGTCCTTTTGTTGACTTACAAGCCTACAAGTTCAAGAAGTCATAAGGAACATGTCGATGGGCGAAAAATACATGGGTTCCATGGAATCAGCCTTTAAACCAAGCAGTCCGAGGCCTGACTTTTGGGCACTCCCATTCCATTGTCTTCGCTCAACGTCATGTATTGAGCTGCCATCTCCCATGTATGTTTTTCTCGCTGCCACATGGCGCGGTGAAGTACTTGCCCTGTCCACTTGAGTACAAGCAGGACCTTAGGCTGAAAGAAGCCAAAAGGCGATGGAGACTTTTGTGTGTGAGACGCTGTTTTCCAAGCAAGGCAAGGGCAGCGCGGGCGGTTTGAGCCATGACCCGGCATTCCATTGAGCCAACCTCGGACGCCATGGGACGGATGGCTACTTGCCACTCCGACTCGCGCTTTCTTCCGCCAAGGTGCGTCGGAGCTGAGCGCGCAGCCACGCTTGATGTTGCCGAGGATGGACTTGACGAAGCCTGAGGCCACGCCCGTCGTGACGTCTCAAGCTGCTACCAAAGTCACCTTAATTTCTCCATTGCACAGACAAGTAAGTCCAGGCCGTTCTTGGGGAAGAGGAAACGTAGCTCCTTGAGGCACTGGTCTCTGATTTCTTTGTGGGATGGGCCCACTATAACCAGAGGAAGAAGAAAAGAAGAGAAGAAGAAGGAACTCGTCTGAAGCAATGGGACTGCTGCGTGCTTTACCTGCAACACGCATCTCTGTTTTGCAAAGAAACCGTCTACACATCATGTCTGGGCATCCCTGGACCCTCGAAGCTAATCACACAATGCGGGATCAATCTTCATCAGGAAAATCATTGGCATGCTGCTTGCACAGAGAAGTCTTTCTTCTTTGAAGCTCAAACCAGAAACTGCCAAGATCACAAAACAAGTGGCAGTTCCTTGCGATCACCGGAAAAACTCTCCCCGGACTTCCTTTCATGTTGGATAAGAAATACTGCGTGGCGGCCCAAGTGGTGCTTTCGGGCCATGGCCTAGAAGGCGTGCCCCCTGCAAACTGGTAACTGATCCAAGTCTGTACCCATTGCTCCAGGGGTGGTTGTACATACCCTTGGGCAAATGAACCCAACAGGCCTGCTGATGTTCATACCCCTCTCCCCAAAAGGGGTATATACCCACATAAAGTGGGTTGGAACCCACTTTAAGCCAGGGGGTATGAACAAGGGGTATGTACTTGCACCCTTAGAATTGCGAAAACTTCTCCAATGGTTCGATGACCGATGGCCGTCCAGGAGCTGTTGCCCAGAAATCTCAAGGCACTGGAGGGGATCGGCACCCCCACCTCGGCCGAACAGTCGGCTGGCGTCCTCTCCCCCTCGCCCAAAAAAGGAAAAAACCACAAACGACACCCAGGGGGCAAAGGGTTCCCTCCATGTGCGCCCCGTTGTTTGTCGTTGCGACTTTTTGTGCGCTAGTAGATGATGATGTGGCCGGCGCCAGTCTGCAACACATATTGTTCAGCATCCAACCTTCAGCCGGATCTCCTGGGTCTGAGTTGGCCCGACATATTCATGAACGTGTTTGTTTCGTTTCTACAAAAATGACATGTCTGGGCATCATTTTGATTGGCCTATCCCAATGTATCTAAAGGCCCTTCCGGGAAGGGCTGCCAGACAAAGGACCCCGCAGGAAGGGCCGTTCTGTTTTCAATGCTTTTCGGGTCTTGTGGGAGCCCGCTCAATCCTATCCGGTTTGGTGGAATTCAAGCTGAAAGACTGTTTCTCACTTAGCCTACCGAAATGCACTCAACTGCAGCTTTCTGCTCCCTGCGAAGTAAGCGCAAATGCGAAGCTCGAATCACCGTGTACTTAACAGTGTTGCTAGCTATTTTGCGTGTGTCAAACTGGCCACATAGTGGTGCTCATTGCAGTGGCTTTCATTCAGACAAAGCAAGGCCCATGGAGGGTCCTTTCACGCGCTCAGAGGTCCTTCTCACGCTAATTCACGCGGAATTCTTGCTCGCCGATTTGACAACTTGATTTGTCCAAACCACGTCATTGCCATTATAAGATGCAACAAATGATGCCCTTGTCTTTGCGCTTCTCCAATTAGTCCTGTGTGCCGGAGTAGTGTCCTAATTAGGACTTTCATTTTGCGCCTTGCCCCAAGTGCCCGGATTCGAGCGCAGGCCTCAAACCTCATTCTCATCTAAACTTTCCAAGGAGTCAATTGCAAAGTTCATGAAACGCATAATTTCCGCCGACTTGGTAAGCCTGCATGGCATGGCCAGCAAAGCATGCGCGCACACACCTCCCAAGAGGTCCTTTGTAAAGGACCCTCCTGGGAGGGCCGTTGACAGACTGGGCTATCTGTATCAAATGAGGACATTTGAAAGTCTTGTCCGGACACGATGAGTCGGCTTTGGACTGAGTTTGGGCCTCATATGGCGCGCTTTTCAGGCAAAAGAGTCGTCCACTGGCCCCCTACCTCACTTGCACAAACAACTTGGAATTGAAAGGTGGTGGGGTGGGCTTTTGGGTTGCCTTGGACATTAATGGCTGCCAAGATGGCTGAAAACAACAGGTTGTTTCAGGTCAACTTACTTCAAGGCAAGCGAGCTGCTTCAGAATAGGTGTGTGTATCGCTTAGCGGCTTCCCTTTGCGGCCCTTTTCGGCAACCGGCGAGAAGCTTGTTGACTCAAGCGGGGCATGCGGAGCCAGTCAGTGTTCGTCAAGGGAACCAGCTACATGTTGCATGCCAGTGAACGTGTGCCCTAAGGCCCTAAGCACCACATCTGCCCAGCTAATGGAGAAGCACGAAACGATTGGGTTGGTCTTTGACCCGCGTGCGCAGTACCATGTTCCGGAAAAAAAAAACTCCTACCTCATTAAAACACATTGCTTACAGGTTAAACGTCGAACCAAACAGCTGTCAAGATAGCTTCCCTTAAAAGTCTACTACTAGAGGCTGGGCCCTCTAGATCTATTTTATGGCACATGCCCTCTAGATCTATACCTGGCACATGCCCTGCAATTGCCTGCATGATGCGAAGCCGACCGCACTCTTGACGGACAAACAGAGAAGGAGCGAGGAAGAGAGGGAAGGCAAGAGTAGAGATGCAACTCACAAAGCTGTATACACGGCAAAGTGTTTTTTTCCACCTGGGCCCCTGTAGGCACAGTTAGGCACTGCAATCAATGGACAGCACCGAGTTTACCCACGGGCACACCAGCAATGGCACTTTCCGGCCGAAACAAACGGAAATCACGGAACTGAAACACGCCTCAGCGAACGCAAGGCCGGCACCATCCGGGCCTTCCCCCGCCCCCTCGCGCCCCGCCTGCACGCGGCTCACTGAGACCACGATGGTGCCTGGGGCTTTCGATTTAAATGTCCGATCGGCGTGTGCTAAAAAGCATCACTTCCACCTTTCGGATCTTGGCCAATGTGAGATGTCCCCCAGCCTTTTGGCAAGGAAGTGGATGTATTCAGGACACCCGCTTGGAATCTACCCCGAGCGTTCCAACCACAAAGGGTTCTCAGAATGGGGCTGCCGCAATTTCAATGAAAGGTCAGGGGGCAAAAGTCCCTCCCCCCCTTCCACGTGGATCGCCTCAACTTCACCATGAGCCGTGTCAACCCCAAGCCCAGGATGTGGTTGGACATCCTTATCCGCCACCATTTCAGAAAAAGTGTCAATGCCATGCCAACAAAGCGATCCAGTCCCCCAGAAGCGTCTCCAAAGACATGCGCGCACGCCTGTCTCGTTGCCGCCCCGCGGGAGCCACAGATTCTTCGTGTCCACCTCGATGCGTTTGCTCCAGAAGGGTCGCCGCGGCAGCTTCAGCTCTCCCTTCACCTCGCTCGAAAGGGGACGCGCAAAAAAGAAAGAAACGGCCAAAGGGCACAATGTGCCTCACCAAAACGAGGAGCAAAAGGTGAGGTGCTTCAGCAACCCTCTGGCAAGTTCTAGTTTGCCAGGCTCCCAGAGTTGCCCCTTTGCCGGAAAGGGCCGGACGCAGCCTGCGAGAAGCCAACGGCACAAAAACTGCCAACTAGCCAACGACAACAATCAACTCGGCTATATGCAGCCGAGAAGTGGCCTCTAAATGACAATCTCTGAATATGTCAGCCACGTCAACAACCAGCCTTTCCCAGTCTGTACGAGCGAGAGTCTCAAGGACTTGGGAGCTGAGGCGACCTGCTGGATCCCGTCATTTGGCGAGCCCGTTTCTGCCAAGATCTCCCCAAATGGCCCTCAACCATCAGAGAGTTGTCAAACGCGTGATTCATGTTGACCAGTCTGAAGAAAGGACCAGCCTGAAAGGTCCGAAAGAGGATCCAACATGAAGGACCACTTGACATGTCTGGCCCCCTTACACTCTCGAAGACCTATTCAGCTCAAATGTGTATCGATAAGCCCTGAGCCATGCAAATACCAGCAGCCCGCAGCTGAGATCTAAGCGCAAAGGTTCCCAAAGCCATACTTGCTTCAAGTACTGAAGCTGGAGTCTAGCCACGCCAACCCTCGAATTGGCCTAGGAACTAGGAACTCATCACACCCTGTCACCTCGAGACCCGGGGCTTGTTGTCTGTGAGTGCATCCTGGCGTCCACCAAACTGAATTTCATGCACACACCTCGGGATACATCATCTTATACGATCCTTCGCTTATCAACCCGCGGAATGATGGACACTACATGCACGACGCATAGTCCGTCTGTCCGGCCAGCCCAAATGCAAAGCCGTCAAAGGGCTGGAAAGTCGGACTTGGCGATCTCCACCTTGCGGTCTTCCAAATCGGCCGAGCGATTAGTGTATCGGGGGAAACGGGTCCATGATCTATGCCTTTGGTTTGATCACTTGTGCCTTGAGCTTTGCATTTCTCGGGCAGAATCCTTAGGCACTCCAGCGTTGAATACGGTGTGGGTGATGTGGGTAAACGGAATGGAAGGACCGAATACAGCAGGTGGCTCCTCGTCTTCAGTGGCGACAGCTACAAGTTCAGCTATACTTTGGGCTGCCCCAGTTGGCCAACACACTCACTGACAACCCCACTTCGGAACTGCATACAAAATGACTGAATAGAATAGTGAGCTTCCCCTGACACACCTTCCAAACAGGCAGCCTCCTTCCTCACACAACACACCCAAAACCAACTGCGAGGTCCAATCAGATTTCAAGTCGAGCCACGAGGAAGCCGAAGTCGCGGTTGGAGATCCGCAACAGCTCGAAGACGGTCTCGATGTAGAAGCCCATGATCCGGGCCTAAGCTCCCGGAGACGTCTCGAATCAAACGCGCTTGGACATACCGAAAAAGGGCCTTTGGAGGCCACGAACAAAACCAAACAGCCCAACTGACCACGGTAAGTGGCAAAGAACCGCCAGGTAGAAATGTATGAGACAATATGAGACATGGCCTCTTAGTGAGTCAAAGGATTGATGCCGGGGCGATGCTACTAGAGGATGTTGCCGCCTTGTCTGAGCAAGCTTGCCAATTCTCTGCACGATTAATTGTGGTAGGGGAAACGGCGTGCGAAAATTTGCGGCACGCCATCCACTTTGAGCTCTTTAGCTTTGTCAGGATGCAACACTCAACAAGAATAGACTGGCATGAAGAACGTTCATGGTAGATCTGGGTGAGAAGGTACTGGATTGTCAGACTCACAGGCGCGACTATCGCAAGGACAGCAGTTCAGCAAACCAATCAGACCTCTGTCCAACTTGCCATGGGCGAGACGCTCGATTGAATTTTCGGGGGTTGCTAACATCGGCCTATGGTCCAAAACTCAGCCCCCCACGCCGAGGGGCCAGAGTTCTGACTAAGGCGTGGTGGGGCCTGGGGGGCAGCAGGTCTCTGTGCGGCTCCACAAAGACCGGCTGGTACTTCAAAATCAGCTCCCGCTCGTGTCTGATGGGCAATTCGTTTGCGGTTTCGGAGACAGGGCTCATTCCCCCAGCCAAACCTTGCACCATTCAGGAGACGGACAAAGAAGAAAACACGGGCTTGCTTCTTGGAATGAGCTTTGTGCCTGTGTCGATGCAGCTGGCCCTGATGTGTCTGCTCTTCTCTGTGAGAGGACTTGAGGCTTCGGCGTGCGTAAGCATGGATCTTTGACAACACCATGCCCACTGTTTGAGGCTGTTATATTGGGGCCAGTTTCCCCGCCCATCTCTCAACATAAATAGGTGTTGATGGAACACTCTGCTCTCCAGGTGAGAGTCCTAATTCACCAACGGGTATGTGCAATATGTATCGATGCGAGACTGCTATTTTGGAAGTGTGACTGGCAACGCTGTGGACCTTTTTCGGACCCGATTCGCAGGCGGCACGAAATGTGACTAGTGTCCTTTTCTCCTGCTTTATCATTCCAACAGCATGCCTTACACACAGTGCATCGTAATACAACTATGTGCGCCGCAATCAAAACCCACTTGGCTGCTTGGGAGTCGATTGGTCATCACACCATTCAAGAAACTTCTACAATCATGCTTTGGGCCAGCACATCCCCGCTGGAATTTGGACCATGGCCAAGAATATGCCGCAGCCAAGAAGCAGCGGAGCCATGCAATTCACGAGGCTCTGCTCAATCTGTGCCACAATCTGCCGTCGCGCCCAAAGGAAAGACGAAACATGACGAAACCAATTGCATCTCCTTCAACAACTACGTGTTGGTCATATAATATATATGTGTGTGTGCGATCTCTGCCTACAAAAAAGGCAACCGCCAATCCCCTTGCTTGCTCCTTGTTCAGTCCTTGGATGTGCGTCGCCCCTCAGCCCTTATGTTGTGCCTTTCTTTGATACTGCAACTCTCCCAAGAAACGGGTTTACCACTCCACTCACAGTGTGATGTCAGGCAGGTCTAGGTGGTGGAAGATGTGAATCTCAGAAGATTTGTTCGGAAGAACAACCTAGACCCCATCATCTTCCCCCAGGAGCCAGGATTGCAACGGAAAAGATCTGTCTTCACTGCCCTCATCTAGGCTGCTCTTCGGTTTGACCTTTCAAACCTTGATTTAACCCTCGACTCTTCGAAACATGACAGTTTCCCAGCCAGCCTGCAAAACCGTAGGCTGTTTGCAGGGGGTCAAAAGCATGAGCGACGCTGTTTGCCAGAACTGGTGTTCCAACAACACTTTACAAAACAGGGTGCACCCGCACATCAAGACCGAAGTAAGGATGTGCCTTGAGTAGTACACAAATATGCAAACAGACATGGTCAAAATTGGCTGGCAGCCTTCCACCCATTTCCTCATGGCAACTGTGCCACATGTCATCCACATGTATTGACCGTTACTCACAATTCTGTGCCCAGGTCAATGCTCAACCAGCACGCGGGACGGAATTGCACGCATGCAGCCAGAGTCTGTGACCTCAACCCTTGGCTACCTAGAATCCCGCAAGCCATACCAATCCAACTTTGTCCAGTGAACATTCATAACTCCAGTCGACTGATCCGGGAATTTGGAAAGCAGAAGAAGCAGAAGCAATCTTGCGAAGCGAGGCCCCATGAATCGCCTGGGGGTCACACATGGGGTATGAGCATGAGAGACTCTTGAGACGCTGGAAAGCCACAAGGGAGAGTTCACATTCGGCTGTCCTGACGGGTTCCACAAGCTTGCAATGATCAACATCTTCGAGTGAGCAGTGCCCTTGGGGCCATGCCTTGTACTCAAACCAGGAGGCCCCGGGGGCGGAGCGTACGTAGAATTCCGCATCCGGCCGGGACCAAACTTTCTTGAACCTGGGCATGCGAGTGGGTACCTCAAGCGGCCATTTGGTGAATGGTCATGTCATCTTGCAAAGCGGCTTCTGGCAGGCGTTTTGGGTACTTTGAGGCAACAAGCAACAAGCTTCGAGAAGCAAAGGGCACAGTTACAGCACGCCGGCCACTTGTGTTTCTTGCTTGCAAGCGTTCCGGCTTTCCTAGCGCAGGGAAGGAAAGACCGGCCTGGTTGGCTGCAGGGTGGCCCGGGCGGAGTCGAAGAGCTCGGTGTACCGCAGCACGTCTTGGAAGACCTCGCTCTCTCGCAGCTCCTGCGGGTTCTCAATCCCTTCGAGTGGGCCGAGCCCTAGCCTTCTTTGGCAGACCACGCGATCAATCACACAGGAACCAAACAAAAATCAAAACTGGTGCCGCTGAACAAGTGGGCGCTACTTCTCCTGGCTGCGCACTGGATGTTGCGTGCCCAGAAACGTCCACAAACATCCAACCCGTGATGTGCACTCCATGGCCCAAACCTGTGGTTCCCAACTCCAGGTTCTCTAATTTTCCCTCCACCCAACTTACAACGGCCACCAGGAAAAACTCTCGACTCTCTCGACAGAAGATGCTGCTGGCTTTCTGCATTTCGGATAAGAAAGCCGCCCCCCTCCCACTTCACAATGGCGAAGCCTGATTGCCCAACAAGCAATGTCCGAAATCATACCCAAGGCAAAACAAGTCACCCTCGCCATGTTGCTATGCAACAAGTGGATGTACATCTTCAGTGTGCAATGCTCTGCCCATGTCCCGCTACAACAAGGACATGCGTGTTTGGATGTTGTACCCGTTGCAAAATCAATGGCCCCCCATGCCCTGACCCCAAAGTGGTTGAGTGCCTTTGGCATCATCCTTCAACAGCTCCTGTTGCCCAAAACTTGGCACTGACTTTGACCGGAACAACCGCCCCATGGCGCGAGATCTCGGGATTAGATCTCGGGGCTCGTCCTTGGCCTGTGCCGGCTGCCCTGATTCCAAGCGCTTCAGCGCCTTGGCCAGCACCGCCTCCGCCTGAAGCGCAGCGCTGGGTTGGCGGAACATGTGCGCTGCATGGCTATGTTTATGTTTTGTTTTTTGTATGTTTGTCTGATGTTGTGTGTTCTTTTCTTTGAGCGGGGGGGGAGTATTGGACGCTTAATGAGCACCTGCTCGCTCGGACAATACTGCTCCCTACCAGATGAGAGCGGAGGAAACGGGCGGATTTGTACGGTGAGGAAGGGAATGATGGAGAGGTGCACTGACCTATTAATCAGATTTACCTGAAATCTATGCCGCATAAGGGGCATACAACGATAATTGCAATGCGGATCCCATGGGTGTCTATTGCAACATATCCAGGGGTGCATGGTTGAGCCCGTAGATCTGCTTAGACCGCGTCATGAGAATATGCCAAGGTTCAATTTCAGGGACCCCAGAAACGGCTGAAAGGCCCCCTGTGGCGGGCACCACTCCTTGCCCGCCTGGCAGGCTAAGAGAAGACCCCTGAATAGGTGAGTGGAAGTCACACAGGCATCACCCATTTAGCTTTCAATTGATGAGCCTGACAGCCAGGGTGCGCAGCTGGCTTCAGCTTTTAATTGCCTCTCCCGAACAGGCACCTGAAGATCCCCGAAGACTGGCGCCAGGTCATACCGAAACCAGTTTGAAGGGTTGAAGGGGGTGCTTGAATCCCGAAGCCCCTTTTGGTGCAAGAACAAGACCGAGTGACACATTTTGAGATTGTTCATGTTCTTTTTTGTGAAAAATGGGGCGGGATCCTGGCGGCTAACCTGTAGAAAACCGCAGAAACGCGTAGAAAACTTGTAGCCCCAATCAAAAACATCGTGTTTTCTAACCCGTAGCAAAGCATAGAAAACCCGTAGTAAAGCGTGGCAAGCCGCGGAAATTCTATGGTTTTTTTCGGGTGCAATCCCGGATGCGCTAATTCGAGAATTTTGATGGAAGTCAACGAAGACGTGGGCAAAAAACGGTCTCTGCTTGAGCCTGCACTGATCCAAGCCAGGACGCCCTCATCATGGCATTGCTGCAACTGGCTGCCTTTTTTGAAGGATCAAGGTGGTACTTTTGACTATTTAGGTCCCGGCCTCCTTCTTTCAGATTGGGGTTGCGAATGACGAGTGGCGAATGCGAAGCTGATTTCGTCATGAGCGCAAAAGGGGAGACGGCAATGGGAGATTCTGAGGTTGAGATGATGCGTTTTTGAACGGATGATAAGTTGAAGGAATGTACTGAAAAATGCTGGAAATCGAAAATATTGCGTTTGCCAAAACATCCGGTTTTCCCAAACAACTACATGTTTTCTAGCTATGACATGTTCATCGGTTTTGGTGGCCCCTGGTTCAGTGAGAGTGGATGGCAAAGGCATGGCTACCCAGATCCCCACCTAAGAAAGGTACGGCAGCGTGGTGCACCTAAGGGGCCATTCCCCGCAAGAACAACCTGTGCGGGAGCTAATTCTTGTGGGGATCGATTTCACCCAGTAGGCTTTCAAGGATTCAGCTTTGTTTCTGCCATTGCAAATTTAGCCTCTGGATAGTTTGGGCTGGCGATAATGGCAGCTACACTCCGACACTTGCCTTTGACCCTTTGCTCCAAATGAGTGCTTGGCCTCAAAAGCCCATGTTTAAGGGTTCTGTCACAAACACAATGTATTCTTCTTCGGAAAAAGATATGTTTTCAGCAGAACGAGAAAACACAATGCTTTAGTCAGGGTACTTGTTTTGCAGGTTCTTGAAGCCCTAGGAAGTTGGGAACAAAAAACAAGGAAGACATTTGCCAAGTTCCTTTCGACTAACAACTCCAACAGCTTTCATGATACCGGGTCAGTCTTAAACCCGCCCCTTCAGAAGACAAGAATTCTTTGTTAATTTGCGCGGAAATCGAAAGGCAATGCTTAGCATACGTAGGGTCTTGGAAGTTAATACGGGTGCTGGACATGGTGAGTGCATGTCGGCACTTTTCGGCTGGGGGGTGAACTCACCCTGCGCACGTTCCATTCAGAGCTGACTCACTTTGGCACGCGCACGCATACACACAAAAAGGAGTTGACAAGGGATTCCCCGACCACAAGGAGTCCCAAAGGAGGCGTCTTCTTGCCAATCCCAGTGCCTTCCGCATTCTCGGTTTCTGAGCGATGACTCAAGTGCGATGCAAAGTGTGCGCCTCGAGAACAAGGACATCATCCTCTGTCAGCTTCCTTGCCTGCAATGGCAGTGACAGGTGGATTCCCTTTGTCTTCCCTTCAAAGAAACCCCAAAAGGTTGCTGTGCAGTGAACGCGCGGAAACAGTGGCCCCGTCCAAAATCTCTACATTCAACAACTCAAGGGGCCCGCAAACCATACTTTATCTGAGGGGGGTTGGGACACGTTGAAATTAGTCGCGCGAAGCAGCCCCGGTAGCAATGTAACTGCCGCAAGACGTTCAAATCATAAGCTCTACTTTTTGTCTGCTGGTTCTGCGCCGCCAGCAGAACATGAAGAGCTCAAGTAAAGCGAAACAGCCCCCAGGGCATGGGCAGGTAGATATCTAGAACAGAGCACATGAACAGTCGGTCTGGACCTCTACCCCTGGAAGACATAGCCTTCTCATACGGAGTGCGTAATTGGACTGCGTGGCTTTGGAGACGCCTACCGCAGTTTCCAAAACCTTGGCAGTACTTGGGGCGTTCCAAAGCCCATAGTTAGCAGGAACCACTTCGGAAAAAGCCCATTGCTTTTGGTGGACCTTTAGCTAGTTTGCGGTACGAGTCCTGTGGCGCACGCATGTAGAAAACTACCCTCTACCAAGGTATCCCTATGGCTGCTGTGCCACTTAGGGGCTTCCTACAACCGTGGGGTCAGTGTCACAATCGGCTCCCAAACTAGGGGAACCAACTGAAAAGTCAGGCTGCAGCTGGCGTCTATGAGATGAGGAAAAGCTGTAGACAGGGGCAATCAACAAGTGGGTCACTGGCCAAATTCTTCGGGATAACTGTTTATGGTTCAAACAAGGACTGTTTCATGTGCAACCGAAAGCGAACAAATGAATGCAGGGCAATTCCAAACTAACTCGGACGTGGCCAAAAAACGAAAGCACCCCAACAAAAGGTTCAATAGGTTCAACCACAACAAAAACATGGCCAACATTGGCCCATGATAGAAAACATATGTTTAGGCCAAACATAATGGTACAACCCAAGGACGTCCAACCCAAAAAAGGGAAGGCTCGTGCGCGTCCGAGCCCCCCGAAGGTTCCCGTGCCGAGCACGCCTGGAGCTCGGCATCCTTCTCCACGCTGCTGAGGTTCACCAGGCGGTCCGTGAAAACCGCGGCAGTGTTGGAGCCTGGGCGTGTTGGCCCGGGATGGCCCGGGCAAGCCGCAAACAGGTTGGAAGCATACCTGTTGGGGGCCCGACATTGACTGAAGAGGATAGGCGGTTCTCCGCGGTTGCACATGTCCAAGGGGTTCACGAATTGGAGACTGACGCACATGGGACTAAACTCCCCTTCAGCCGGAGAATCGATCTTGTAGGGGGTGGTTCGTGGGTGCTTGAATTCACATCACAGGACCCAACCCCCCCTCCCCCCCTTGCTTCTTTACAGTGTTTCAAGGCCAAGTGCTCATGTTGAGGAAAAGGCTTCACACGGTTTGCACGTCAACATGAGCTCGTCCGGGACCCCTCCGAAGCACCTAACTTCCCTTCGGTTTGAAGCAATCGCAGGCCCAACTCGGTATGGACACAGCCTCATTCAGCCCTCTTGGCTCCTTGGCTTCTAGAAAGATGCTCTCGCCTCGTCTCTGCCACAGCAGCGCTGCCGCGACAAGCGCCAGCAGAAGCCGAGGCAGCAGCCGCACCATGGGCTAACAAATCCGAGGGTGGGGCCAGTGCCGGCCCGGAAGATCACAATGCGGGTCTGGTGCGAGTTTCGAGCTAAGTTAAATAAAGCCCCCGTTGATGGAAAACAGGTGCAAAGAATGGATTGGCATGTTGCAAAGGGTTCTTTTGTCAGGCATGTGCATGGCTGCATCTGAGGCCAATGTTTGATCCAGAGTTCTGTGCTTGCATTGCCTTTCTGGGCAAGTGACCAAGGGCAACTTGGCAAGTTCTATAATCAAACGCGAGATTCAATAGTTTTACTATGTAGTGAGGCAGTCTTCTTGGTGCGTTTTGCTTGAGCCACTCGGGGCGGTGGAACCTCGGTGAGGAATACATGAATCCCTTGCAGCACAAGGCGCGCGATCCAAAAAAATGAAAGCCTGACGGGACAACTGTTGGGCATGTGCCGTTCTCCAAGCGATCTACTTGCAAAATGACACGTCTACAACTCATGCCCAAAGCCTGAAAGGATAAGAACACACAACCCTCACGCTGGGCAAGCTCACCAACTGTAAACGAACATTCCGGCCCACTGCGCTCCTTTGCTCAAAAGACACAAAACCCCAGAAAGGGGTTGGCACGTGAAAGCCTCAGAACCCGAATGATAGCTTGAGTTGAGGGGCCCCCGAACTCAGCGTTTTCTGCTTGGCCTGCCTGCCCAAAGCCCGAAGGGTATAAGAAACAACTACTTGTTTAGCTGTGCAATCTGGCTAAACCCTCTCTGTGCCTACTAGTGCCTACTTCGAGAAGACCTTGGAGGAGTTCGCGTCAAGAGCGGCGAGTGTTGGGCATGGTTAGCCTAGCGCGTTAGCCGTCGAAGGCGAGCTGAAGTCCAGATAAGCTACCAATTCATCGTCCTGTTCCGGCACAGCTTTTCTTACTCAGCGCGTCATCTGCACATCCGAGCCCGACCTCAATGCTGCACACCTGGCAGGGTCGGCTCCGTTGGCTGAAGCCCTCCAACCGAATGGCCCAGTGCTAACGTCCTACCCCTTGCGGTCAACCTATTTGCATTGCCTTCCCCTTTGGCATTTGCGAGTACAAACTTTCAAAAGAATCAGTGAATGCGGTGCTTGCCATTTTGACATCAAGCATGTTTGGGCTCACTGGCTCTCTACGCCATGCAAATCATTGTTCTCTCTAGGTTCCCAGACGTCCAAGGTTAATTGTTGCCAATTTGTCCTACGAATCGTTATTCTGCATAATCCTTGTGTTCGAGCAATTGGAATAATTCAAGCAACGGGCCCTATTTGTCTAAGTTGTCTGGTCAGTTTGATCTGTTAGAATAAATATTGAATATGTTTAATACAACGTAATTAATATATGCGTACCCTGTATGACAGGAATCTTCATCATGCGAGGATTGGAATATGGATCTTTAAATGCCAACCAAAAGGCGACGCACAATCCCTTCTAAAAGGCCTATCCAAGGACATCCTCTTGGACTTAGACCCGGCTTGATGCTTTTGTACTTGTTTTTCTTGATTTGGAAATACAGCACCAGCAGTCAAGCCCCCAATCGCACAACGCGGTTCCGGAAGCCAAGGACGCATGTTTGTCCCCAGCGCCCGCAGACTTGCAGCGTCGGCGCGGGCCAAGACCTCAGATGGGTTGAGGCGGGCTATGGATTTGCCTTGACCCCCAAGTGGTTGATTGTTTCCACACCCGCATGTGCACCGGAGGCCAAGCCCTTGACATCAGGCCCTGTAGCGCGAGCTCTGTGGGAATGACGGGTATGTGTGTTGATTCCCTACCAGCTCCATTGGCTTCTTGAGCACCAAGCTCCATAGAGAATGCAACATGTCATGTGGCCGCTGAAGCCATCTTTTGGGGGAGGGGTTCTCTGTTTTACCCCCCCCCCCTTTTTGGGCTCACCTTGGCCTAGTTTGCCTCCCCTGGCCCAGGGGCGCGCGGCAGCTGCGCTGAAGCTTGGCACGCCTGTCGGGTTGTGCCCAAGGGGCCGCGTCGATGTTCACACTTGCGGGCCCGGGGCTTGAAGGATCAAGCTCTGCCCTGGCGGTTTTCCTGCTGGGAAAGTACTTCCCTTAAACATAAAACAAATAAAAATAAAAACGTCACAACTCAGCAGGGGTTCCGAAACCGGCCCAATTTGTCGGGCCCTCACATGCTTTCCATCTTGGAACTTGGTTCAAACGCTGAAAACTGAAGGTATGAAGACATTAAGCCCATGGCCATGGGCTTCGATCTGCAAAGAGAAGATTCGATCCCCTACATATGCCGGTCAAGGATACCGCGCTTCCGCACAAACATCAATTCACAGAGCATCACCTTACTCCATAAGTTCTTGGAGCTTCCCAAAGCCCGGCGATCCAATTTCCACACCATAGCCACCATACCTGACTTTCTTCCTCTAAAAAATGCCCATGCCTGCGCCAGTCGCTCCAGGGCTGCGGCATCTGCGTGTGGCAGCTCTAGTGCCAGACGCAAGGCCTGTGGAAGGGGTAACGTGCACCCAGGGGCGCCCCAAAAAGCTGCCCAATTGGCATATCAACCGGCCGTGTTGAGCTCGTTCTTGTTTGGACCCATGGCCATGCCACTGCTATATAGCTTACATACACTAGCACACCCTTACGGGTACATGCACACATTCCTTCGGGTAGCTAACATATTTGTGGCTTTATGGGCCAACGGGCCCCTACAAATTGCCTTGGACATGTACTTGACCGCCTCTGCATTTCCCGAACATGTGGGCAACCCGTGGGAGTGTAGTGGGAGATTTGCAGGAAACGTGTGGAAACCCTAGCAAACAATCAGAGATACCGCTCCAGCCTGCCGCCAGGCCACCTCCCGCGCGCATGCCCCGAGCCTTGGCTTGCGACTTTCGCACGCGAAGAAACGTGTTAAGTTGCCAGCCCACTGGGTACAATCCGGAAACACCAGGCACCCGAAATCGTCAGGGCCGTCTTGTGCCATATCCTCTTAATCAGGAAACTGGGTGTCCGCTGGTTTGAAAAAACCACGGTCAAGCCAGTGGATCAACTCAAACAAGCACTGTTTAGCGTGCGGCCTTCCAGAATCCTCCTCTCAGGTTGGGTTGCGCCCTGGCTGACGCAAAGGTTGGGTTGCGTCCTCTCAGGGACTCGAAGGTTCAGGGTTCCATCCGCAAGTTCCTTCGAAAACGAGGCAGTCTTTTTGGGGGTTAGTCTCAGCTAACTGGATGTAGACCTGAAGCACGCGACTCTCGAAGCCTAGGACCCAATTCTCGGCCCAGCTGCGCGCTGCTCAGGGCCTCTGTGCACGGCGCGAAGCGGCTGAGGCCCGTCCAGTCCAGCAGCTGCCTCGAGTGCAACAGCTGGCACCTCCCAGAAAGAAACAAACCGAGATTCTCCTTGTGCTCCTTAGGCATAAAATTGCAATGTCCAGCCTCCTCAAAACTTCTGATCCTGAAATCTCACCTAAACAAAACCTAAAGGTGGACAGGGGGGCCTCTGTTTGCAAAAACCCTTCCAGATTCTATGGCCCATGCCCCCTCCCACCAATCAGCCTGCTTCTGGGGGCCCAGTCGCCCAGAGATCACCTAAGCCTGCCTCCCCTGATGTCTGGACAGACCGATTTGATGGCGGCTGGAGCATCTCCATGACTCTTTTCCGGATCCAAGGTGGTCTCTCAAAAACCACAGGGTTCCTTCTGTCCCGCGTGGGCGTTACCCAAAGAGACAGGACATGTGCCACACAAACCAAGTCAAGCAAACAAAGCTGCCGGCTATTCAAGGCAACCAAAGCAAACCGCAAGCAAAAGCAACACAGGCGTCGTGCCAAAAGAAAAAACAATCCGAAGCACCATCCTCCGAGCTGCAAGCTCTGCAGCCAGTTCTGGCAGGCCGCCACGCCCATGTCAAAGCCCACCCCGTCCTCCGGCCGCCCGCTCGCTGTCAAGGGGGACGGGCGGTTGGTCCCGCAGTTCCATCTTTCGAGTCTGCGCAAAAGGGAAATGCAAAAGGGACACCAGCCTGGCCCAATTCCCCAGGCGAAGCCCAACAAACCCTCGAACATTCCTTTTCAGCATGCACGAACTTCCTAGGAAGGTTTCGTAGGAGGGTAACATATGAATCATGAAGGTACCGGGGGCTCTTGGAACCGGTCCACTCCTCGCACTCCAGGTTCAGAAGTAAGCTTGTCTGAAAAACTAGAATCTATAAGGCCGTCCAAAGACAAATTAACTCATGTTGATTATTGCCATCGTTCTTAAGGAATCATGCAAAGGGTATAACGTGTGCGGGTGCGTTCATTGTCCTTGCCAAAGGGGGTATATTAGATACGTCTCCTCATGTCATTTGGGCAACCAGGCAACCCAGGTGAAAGGCGGCACTTGCATGGGGCCTGCAAGCGCCGAAACTCTATGATGTCCTCAGAGGTTCGCTTAACAGGCAAAGCCTAGTTCTACGTCAGGTTGACATTTCGGGGGCCAACATTGTTAGACTTCACCGTTGTTGGTATGATTTCAACGTTTGCTTCTGTTAGCCATGAAGGGCAAAGTGCTTGCTGAGGTACACCAGGCGCGGGAAAGTAGAAGTAAACAAAATGCCAAACAAGTCATCCGTCAGCGCCCCAAACAACACACCTCCCAGCTGGCCCGAAGGCGTCCTTGTGACAGTAGGGGCAGTGCCAAGGAGCTAGACATCACTCTTTTTGTGGTGTCCCTTAAAAATAGACCAACACTGGGTCAGATTGTTTAGCGCCCAAACATAGCCCTGGAGGATATGAATTCATCCGCAGCTCCCGATTTCCGTCCAAGTGGCCAGTGCATGCCCTCCTGCCAGAACCTGCGAGGGCTCAGGGAACTGGAGGAGGGAAATATGACACGAACTGATTTCCTAATGGCAAGAGATTGGACAACGGCCCGCTCAACTGCAGCAAAATGTCTCAAAGCAGCCCCTAAACCCACAGTTCATTCGATCATCATGTCCAAGCGGTTCCGTGATGTAAAGCCTTTGCAGCCGAAACTCCAGCCCTTTTACGCCAACATGCCGTCTTACTGGTTGCCAGCCATGGCAACCAAATGAACTGAAATCACCACGAATCAGCCTCGGCAGGCCTTGCAGTTGGTCGCATCGAAACGAATAGGCTGGCAATGAGTGGGCTTGTTGGGGTGATAAACAGGGGGTTCGGTTGGAGGGACAACATAACTAGCCTATCGGGAGGTCTGTCCAGACAAAGGCATCGCCGGGCGCGTCCCATCGCTTCGGACTTCGGCCTGCACGGCCCGGCGCCAGCGTTGCGCCCGCGCCAGCGCGGACAGCGCGGCGTTGGTGGTTGCTTCCGTCGCGCTCGGCGAGCTCCTCGGTGGGCTTCGCCTCGCAGCGCGCGACAGGCGCTTCACATATCAAGGTAATGCAAGGAATTTGCTACACCAATCGGGGCTCCCAAGACAGAAGAAACTGCAGCATGTAGCGAGGTCACGATTGCAAAGTCTCTTACTTCGCACAAACTCATGCGCCATTCAAACATGGGAGTTCTTGCCTTTTGTCCGGTAAGGTGGCCGCACTGAACAATTGCATCTGGGACTTTCACTTGGGCATGCTTCATTCACGGGGCCTCATTCCATAGGGAGTCATAGTCACAGCCCTGGCCTGATCAGAAACGAAACACGAATAGTTGCTGTAGCGCGCGCGAGCAACCCATTCCCATCATAAACGTCGCCGCTCCCCCTCCCATGCTGATCCATGCAAAAGAGCCTAAACCATCTTGATTTTCTTCAAGCGAAGATCGGTTCGGACTCTTGGGCGCTAGACTTGCGAGCAGCTAACAAGCTGATCGAAGCAGCGTTGTGCTCTCAAAAGGGCCATCAACCAGGTTGATTGGCACCTGGGTGAGTTCTTCAGGGTTCGCGCCGCTTGAAAGGCGGACTGCTTCCGCTTCCCACAACATGTATGCCCGCCCATCTACCAACACTCTCACACGCACAGAGCTGCGAACACACATGCGTGGTCAGGACGGAATCCTCTTGGATGCAGAAATGGGAAAGAGGGGCTCACTACTTATTTTGCACCCCCAACAGTCTAACGCTTGCCAAGGGGTTGTCATCCAAAGGAGCCACTGACCTTGGGAACCTTGGGAGCCACTGACTGACTATCTGCTCGTTTATCGGCTTACTCAGTCAAGAGCAATCATTTTGATGTCGACCCCGGCAAAATAGGCGCACCCCTCGAATGCTAACTTTTTAATCAATCAGGGGTTTATGAATCCTCCGCAAACCAGAAGTACTCGCAGTTGTCACACTCACACGCTTTTCCCGAACCCGTTGGCAGCCACAATTGTCGATTCTGACCCGTCTCTCTAGGACCTCGAATGGACCTAGATAGGCACCAGCAAAGCCAAGGACCTGCAGTTGAAGAAGGATGTTCTAATGCGGGTCAGCGACTGTGGGAGGGTCACTGCCAAAAAGCTGCATCCATTCAAGACTCCCAGCAAAGCCGCAAAAGCTGCCAAGCGGCAAAAGCCAGAGTGCCTTGACCCAGTCGTAGCCTGGTGACAACCCCGTTTGCTGGCTTCATCCGTGTTCGAGTTCGGTTCTTCGTTCTTCCGCTGGCACAAGGTAAGAGACTGGCATCAAGGCCCATAGGTCCAAGAGACATCAGGGTCGCAATGGAAGCACATCAGCCTTGTTTGTGACGAGGGCACAGCTTGGGGGACATGACTTCCACTGCTTGTGGCTCTAAACCAGTATTTGAGAAACACATATTCCCTTTTCCCTGACCTCTGTCGCATTTGGGGCAATAATGAGCAATACGAGCAGACTTGGGTTTGTCTCGTAATATGGAGACTCTCAAAAATGCTTGGCCCACTTTTGGCTTCCTTCTGACTCCAAACACTTGCCGCAACCTGAAATACAACCGAAAGTGTCAAACGAGGTCCCAGCAAAACAGAAAAAGAGGGCAACCCCCGCCTGTTGCCAGCGCAGCAGCCAGCGCACCCCGACTCACCTCGTCCAGCTCGCCGAGTTGCCGGGACTGGGCGAGCGCCAGGCAACTGGGCCGTGCGATGTGTCGCATGCAAGGTGGAGAGCTTGACGTGCTCCAAACATACTAACTCCCTTTAAAATGAGGCAGCCAACTGAGTAACTGACAATGAGTTCGCAAGTTGTATACATTTGGAGTACCTTGGGAAAACTGTGTGTGGAAGAAAGGCCTGAATTGCGGGTGCAATTGTTTGGACTCATAACCACCTCGTGGCTACGTGCAACTTATACGTGAGCTGCATCTCTACAGGGACACCATCTGCAAAAAAAAGCAGCTCGTGCACTAAGGGAACAAGGGTTCGTGCACCAAGCCTTCCTCTGTCTTGTCATAAAGAAAGGCTAGGTCCTCCAGAAGAGAGATTAGAATAAGGATACCTTTTTCCTCTGTAGTCTATTTGAGTAGGGGAACCCTCCCCCCAAAAAAGGGGAGTCAAGGGCACTACTGGCAAAGGCTTAAAGGGCCACCTTTCCAGTCTGCCATACAAATCCGCCTGGGCCAGGCGGTTCGGAAACTCGTGAGCGCCAGGTTGACATTGGCAAGGCTGCTAGCCAGCGACCGCTGCCCCAGCTCCGTCAAGAGTCCTGCTTCAAGTCACATCTGACTGTTCCCTTCGCAAACAAACATGCTCTTAGATTGCTCCCTTGACGGGGGAAGCTGTGATTCTAAATCACTCATCGCTGGAGAAAGCCAAGCACCTCTGAAAGAATTGGTGTCAGCAACCAGGCCAAGGGCCTGAGTAGCCCCCACATGCCCCCACGCAAAGGCCTACCCCCCCCCTTCCCGCCCCCCCCCCCCTCCCCGCTTGCACGGGTCCCAAAGGCGCCGCCCAGGTGGAACCGCCGCCCGCTGCAGCGAAGGCTGCAGGGTCCAAGCGCAGGGACCAGCGGCCCATGGCCTGGAAGGAACGGAAGCTACTTGAGAGCCTGGCAGTTGGTGTCTTACCAAAAACAAAACCTGCGACACCCTGCGAATTGAAGGATGAAGCAAGGACCCAAGTCCTGCTCGTGTTGCCCGGATCTGTTGTCGCTGGTGTTGGGTCCATGCGTTTCTCCTTATTCTTGCAATTGCTCAAATCCGCCCTGCCTTGGATTCAGGCAACTGCAGTCTTAGTTGCGCTTTTGCGGTGTGGCTGGCTTAAATACTGTGGCTGCCAGTGGTCCGAAGCGTTCGATGTGGCTCCTCCCAGCCAACACAGACCTTGGCTAGCTGCAGAAACTCGTTGTAGCCAAAGACTGGCATGACTGGCCAAAATCAAAGGTCATCCACAACAGTACGCCGACCTTCGCATGCTCCAGGACCACCATATGTAAAGTGTCAATGAAGGAACAAAGGAGACACCGCACAGGGTAGCCAGAGCAGGGTTGGGCCGACCCTTCCATCATATTCAATTCAAAAATGTCAACGTGTTTCGGCTTTGATGGCATCACCCTTTCAATTGCAGGGTGCCCTTTGAGCTTGAAAGGGCATCTTGTGCAAAGTCAAGGGCGGCATTGGATGCAGCGACCGTTCAGGTCCAAAGGCGGCCCTTCAGCAACTGGTCGCCAGCACCTTCTACAAGCTGTGTCTGGGCATGGAGACGCATGGAGAGCCCTTTTGTTTCGGTGTCACCTTGTGGCCGCCTTTCCGCCTTGTGAGGAGCATCACTTCGACGACCTCCACTCACGTTTTCATGTATGAATAAATCGCCTTTTCCGGCAGCCTTCCAGCTTATACTACTTTGAAGGCACCCACAAGGCTTGGCAAAAACACCGCTAATTCGTTCTGCGTATCCCCCCTCCCGCCAGATTGAAGACCCGGCAAGAAAAGCGAAAGCTGAGAATGAGCACCATCTGTTCGCTGTCTTGGCCTAATAAATTTATCCTGCACCACGTGGATGGTCATATAACCCCCCTAGAAACTAGATCTATGACTATCATTCTGGGTCAACCCACCGCCCGTTGTCCATTTCAAGCAGCCCGGGTTTCAGCTACGAATGGCCTTGCGGACGCGTCCAATTCCAGCCGTCACAGGGCGCCTGCAACATCTCAGCCGCCCAGGGCCATCCGCCGGCGCCGGACAGCGCCGCCGTGGTGCAAATGGCGTTGGGTGCCAGCGTCCGCGGCCGGAGGAGGTGAAGCAAGGCCCAAGCCTCCTGACGGGGTGAACCAGGTTCTCCAGCTGGTGGTTTGGAGACCTGCTGGTTAAGGGATGGTTTCCTGTTTATCCTCTACAAGAACCAAGAACCAGGGGTTCACCAATGTTTGGGCGTTCCGCCAGCCACAAAAAGACAAGATCAGCCTTTTCTCACTCGGCACCGAAAAAAAGGATCTGAAAACCGGTTTCGTGCCCTTGGGCTAGTTCTCGGATCCCTGAGGTGCAGGCAGTGCATTCTATCACAAATGCAGCGCTTCACAGAACCTTGCTTTGTTCCCATAGAACCTGGCCCTGCAATCCAGCTGTACACAAGCATGTTGTCGGTGTGGCAATAATCAACTAGTAGCTCGTTGTGTAACCCTTCCGTTCTGTCTTGAGCCACGCCATGCGAATAGCAAAATGAAGGAAACTGAACCATATGATGTGTACCAGTGCACCCCCCCAGCAAAAAAACAACTTATCGAATGTTCATAAGTCTAAGGTGCGCGATAAGCGCAGAGACCTTTCAGGAGGAGTCTAGCAAAGTCACCGAGGGCAGCTGATGGATTTGCATTGAAGACAAAAAGCATCCTGCACAACAAAGAGAGATGTCTTCTTTGTTGAGAGGCCAACAAGCATGTGAGGACTTTCAGGATTTCGAAGGGCCTTGTGCCGAATCCTTGCTGAGAAGAAGTTCGCCGAACTGAAAGAGGATTCCACAGCCACTGCATTTGTCCAAACAGCTGGCTCCCCCAATTCCATGTGAAATTCTGTCTACATGTTCTTACAGGGTTCTTCAAGGGATGTGAGATGCAGCGGAGGTGGATGCAGCCATACCCCCCCCCGAAATTCATCCACCAGTGGCTTCCTCTACCTCGTGCAGTGGGGGAGTTGCGCAGCCCGAGGCAGTGACGGAGGCTTTGCAACGAAGCATCTTGAACTGGCACAACCAGTCAATCTCCTTCCACGCCGCGCCCACGGCAGAGATGGCGCCCCCATAGGCCACCAAATCCTCGAAAATTGGAACCCGTACTGGGTTTATAGCACCCTTCAGAAGCAAACCGAAGTGGCCCGCTTGGGTGGGTCGGAAGTGACGAATCCTAGGCTGCTTGATGAAGTGAGCCTTTGCTCCTGATGTAAGACGCCCTCATGAAATACACTTTCCAGGCTGGTGGCGCCGCGGCGAATCTTGCTTCGCGTCCACTCGGCAATAGTGACACCAAATATTAATACCTAGTGGTTTAAAGGGAAACCCCAGAAACTCTCACTTTACGGAATCCGGAGACATACACAGGTGACAGCCATCCTGAATACTCTTTTGTGGCCAGAAGCAAGCAGGGGCTTCTTCTCACGGTGGCATCGTCGTAATTGGCACAAGGGCAACCAAATCCGGATAGCTTTGGCCAAATTCATGGCACGCGGCTGATTCCGCCTGCGTGACCGTCAAGCAATTGGCAGCTGATGTCACATGGGCGTCCCTCAAAGTAGACCTCCCTGTCCCTGCGTGGCTTTAAGCCGTTCTCCTGAATGACAGTTCAGTGGGGGCCTCGAGTGGCAATGAATCGTTGGAAAATGCTGGAACTCACCGGGAGTGTGAAGTTTGCTTGGAAACCACCAATACGTTGCAACCTAGGTGTCTTTCCGGTTCACCACTGAGGTTTTCTGGGCACTGCGAATTTCCAAAGCCCTGGTTGGCTTTGGCCTGACCCCCCCCTTTTGTGGCAAAGACGTATACTTAGACAGGAGCCCCATGAACAACACACACTTGAACTCCAGATGGAGAGTGCTAATCTTTCGAGTACAACTGATGAGTCTCGAGTACAACTGATAAGTCTCGAGTAAGATAAGTTTCGGCTCGCGATGCACTCGGCTTCCCTCTAGTGACGAAAGCGTTACAAGATTCAACATGAAGCACACACAGCGAGCGAAAGAAGAGGGCCAAATAGACTTTCAGAATCACTCAAGAGTGCAGGTACACAAGGCTGATCAGGCCTTGCATCCCCTCCAGTGATGCAGCTTCGTTGGGCAAGGTTCATCACTGGAGGCCTTGCCGGCAGGGTATCATCCCCTGCTGCAACAGAAAAAGGTTTTGGTGGCAGGGTTTTCTGCCACTCCGCACACACACGCCCCTCTACGAGGGGCGAGGTTTCTCTTTTCCTACAGAAAAATCACATGCTCCAACTCGAATCTCTATCGTTGACCAAAATATCCACCACGGCGAGGGGAGCGAGACACAGCCCTAAACCGCTCAGAAGACGGGAACGAGAGATCACCATGTTGAGCGTTGCGAGTGTCGCCATAGAGGACTGAAGCGATTTGCGAAGCAGCCTGGCGATCACCATGAGAAAACGGAGTGGCGTAGGTGAACGTCTCCTCAACTGGAACGGCATCGGAGTTCCGAACTTGACCAAGATTGATCATGCGGATAATGAGTTGCGAAGGACTCAATCCGAGACAGAATGCGCTGGTACCCTTGATGTTGCCAGTCACGGATGTCCCATGCCTGGACCGGCTCATTGGGATCAGTCACCCGCTGCCATTCCCGAAAAGAATTTTCAGGTAGATCAGGTACGGCGTCACCGCGGTGCCATCGTTGAGGCTGTCCTGGAGTGTATACCCGCACCCACTCCTGATCCTGCCAGACCGAATATTCGAGCCATGGGCGCTGCTTCGAATCATCGATGTCCATGTCGAAGTGAGAGACAAGGATTGTCGCGGGCTCCGATCCAGCTAGTAGAGGAACAGGCACCATGCACAACCATGTTCAAACAACAACCAAGCAAGATCATGCAAGTGTAGAGACCACCCTTATTTTGTACGCTGCGCCACTCATGCGAGTCTAGTCCTCAGTCAGCTCGAAGATGGGACTCGCCTTGTCCCTGCCGCTGTCGGAAGGATTCACGGGCCGGTAGGGCTCGGAGACCCCAATCGTCTCCGATGGTGTGTTTCCACGCGATGCACGTACTGGTTGATGAGGTTGGGAAGCTTGACGTGCGCGAGCTGTCTGTTGTTGAGAAATCCCCTCCTGGAGACGAGTCAGTTCTTCAGTAGAGAAATCAGCCGCATCCGAGGACCTGAGAATCGCGTCTAACAGCTCCGGTGACATACTCAATGCCGCAGACTGCGTGGCCACGCTGTGATGGTCAGGAAAATACATGGAATCAAATTCATGACCAGCGTGAGGGGCAGCGACTCTCCGATAGCCCTCTGTGGCCCAGTCTCGTTTGTACCACGTGGTGACTTGGACCTGCCCACCGACCGAGTCCTGGTTGGGAGCATAGAACTCCTTCCACTCTCGATACGTGTGCGGAGGAGGTGGAGCAGCACGTTCTTCATGTGGAGTCCATGATCCCGGATGAAAGATCTTGACCCACTGGGCATCTGGTTGTTGAGGATCCGGACACCATTCCAGCCATGCCATGACACCGCAAACCCGGAAAGACAACTTGATATGTGCACGGCTTCAGACAACAATTGCTGAAAGAAACACAACTGCCACAGCACAAGAAATCACTTTTGCAGCAATGCACGGCTCCGAAATCGAAGTCAATCTCCCGCATTTAATTGAACTGAACAGACTCCCCAGGACTGCGAAAACGAACACCAGCCACTATCCGAATTGGAGGATGCCGATGAAGAGGTCAAACCAGCGTACATGAGGTCCGGTGCGCCCGAAACGAAAACTGGCCGCGCAATGCTAAGATGTGGGCGACCCAGCCGTTGGTATCCCCTGGTGACCCAATCTCTATAATGCCAAATATAAAAAATGCATAAGACACCGGCTGCAAAACAGCACCGGTATTGGTGCCGCCTGTGCTATCCCTCGGCCAATACACCTGGAAGTGGAAAACCTTACGCCATTCCCGATAGGTGGTTGTGTCATCCGGGGCTGGTCCCAAAATGTTCTCGGCGACTGGATGCCACGGACCGGGAACACAGATCCGAATCCACTCCACTCTCGTATTCGCGGGGCCATTGACGATGTCGTAGTCAAAGTAGCGAAGTAGGACCCACCGTGCTGCGCCATACATTGTACAATTGAACATATCAACCAAGCAAACCGCTCAGGGTCAAATGAGATCGGCAAACAGCTGAAGGCGGGACACACAACACCAAGCAAGACAACCCAACATGGAATCGCATGCAAAGCAAGCACAACCGCGTCAATTTATCCGACATGTTAACACCAGGTGAATGTACTCATCGGGATCTGCCTGTGACAGCGACTCCCACAGCTGCTGGACGAGTTCTTGTACTGAAAGTTGACCTGCAATGTCAGGAAAAGTAGCTTTGGTGAATTCAAATATGAAGGCGCCGAAGACCGTGAGGAAGAGAACTGCCCACGTGCGAAAGAACGAGATGATGGGTCATGCTTTCTGCCAGTCCTTGGTCGGCTTTGGAAAAATGCGAACTGTGGGCAACGGTGCTTGAAGTCGAAGTCCCCATGCATATCGCTGACGTAGAAGGGAAAAAATATACCGTAGTTGCCACTTCAGAGCGAAACAATGCTGCAGATTCACGGCAAAGTGGAAAGACATCTCCCGAGCAAAAGGTCTTCCGCATCAATATAGCAAACAGGGACGGACAAATCACATGTGCACGTGAGGGAAAATGATCCGCGGAGATTACCACCCATGATGACAAAGAAGCCACGGTGCGCTGCAACGATGTCAATGACCAATGAACACGGTCTTGAAGGTTAGCACGATGATTGTTCACCAACTGAGTCAAAACCGGCTGCAAGTCAACAAGAAGACTGGACCCATGCACATGCCAACGACGAGCAAGTTTGCGAAGCAGTGTGGTGAAACGTTGATGTAACAAATCGACATCACCAAAGTACTGATCCTTCATTGATGCGGCCATGATTTCCATGTCAATGTCTGCATTGATGCGTGAGAACTCATCAACCACTACAACATGTCCATGTGCTCGGTGTACACGGTGATCTTCGATGGCCAAACAACAACACGGAAAAGATGTTTCAGGAGTCCATCTGCGCTGCCATTTGCGGTAGTTGTAGATCTTGTCGCCCAATGTGGCGCTGCGAGTCTCCACCACCCGGATCGTTGGGAGGAAAAGGGAAGGAAACAAATCACGATGAGAAGCAATCCAGCTTTGTAACCATGTGCCAAGTGGAGCTTTCCAATTGCGGACATGTAAAGGTGGTAGGAGTAGTTGTGTCAAAGTGGTGGGTGATTGTAGCTGTCGTTTGCGTAACACCTGAGCGAGAAGCTTCTGCGCCTTGGATCGGAAGGGCTCGTCGACAAAGACGGAGAGCCGCAGAAAGTAGTAAAACTGAGTAGGAGGGAAAGCCGCCGATAGAAGGTCACGCATGACTTGGAACGATGCACCTGTATTGGATCCCAGTTGATAGAGAATAGAATAATGGGCCTGAATGTCATCCAGCATGTCGGGACGTAGTTGCCGTTGAAGATCCGGATGTAGTCGTCGTCGAAACCGCTTGTGCAAGCCGAGGGAAGTGGGAGACGACAACGAATGACGTCGAAAATCAACGAGGTGTTCCCGGAAGCCCACCTGTCGCAAAAGCCTGTGTGCCCAGGGTGCATTCAAATGCGGGCGTAGCAGGTATTGCCACTTGCTTTCCTGAACCCAAACCGAGGAAACGGGAAGTTTGATCTCAACTGGAACAGCACAAAGGAGCCAGTAAGTGTTGGATCGCTTCCAGTAGTGCCGCGCGGGTTCAAAGAATGCATGACGTCCCCGAAGTAGTGGTAGAAATTTGCGACTGCGTGAGTGTTCACGTCGTAGAACATCCTGATCAGTCGTACCAACGTAGTAAGGTGTGTGCCATGGGGAAAGTCGGATGTAGACGCACGGTTGTCGATGATGACCTGGATCGTGGATGAAGTCACAGAGATCCGGAAATCGCGCCCGCAATGAGCGTAGATGTCGCGTGTCAGCAAAAGTAGAGTGCATGATTTCACACAAGAGAGAAGTCTTGTAGAAGTGAAGGACTTCAAAGAACGGCGGGAAGTAGCCGTGATCTTGTGAAATGAGACGTTGTAAGAAACTAATCATTAAATAGGCAGTGCACCGACATCTGTGAAGCTCATACCTGTTGGCCACGGTGTGCTGAGAGTGTGACATAGCGTGATTCGGAATCTGAAGGGCTATCCGGACCACAACTAAGACTTCGAGGATGAGACCCAGCCACGGCAATTGTGTGATGGATTCGTACTCCTCAGTTGGAATCGACGGTGGTGGTAGTCCAGGAAAACAGTACTGCCAGCACGTAGAGAACATGGTCAACGAGTGTAGAAGGTCGTCCAGCGACTGCCATTGTGCAACATCATCATAGATTCCGCAGCGGCGAAGTTCATCCAACATGGTGAGATACAACCAATGAAATCTACCACAAGGCGGCGACATGAATACAAGCATCACAGACAATCACACAAGAGGCAATGCAAGAACGAGCAAGTACAAGATCAATCTGGTGCAACGCAGACACTTGACGGACAATTTTCACCTGGACTCATCCGTGACATTGTTGCCGCTCCGGGCTCATAAGAGAACGAAGGTCATCATGATGCCTTCTCATCCACAGAGTAGGCGAGCGGTCACGATGAGGTGACTCAATGCCTTCTCAGTGAGTTTGGTAAGATAGCCGGGCTCTAGTCCCCACGAAGCCGCCATCGCCCCGAGAGTGGGTGCGTCGCCTTTCGGCATGCGTTGCCGCGCCTGAAGGAGCTGCGTCGCCATAGAATCTAATGACTTGTTGCCGTTGAGCCGGGACGGGTGATTGGCCCACTTAACCAGCGATGCCAAAGTGGTGGTTGTGGGTGATTGCTTGAGATAAAGGCGAGGTTGGTCACTGGTCCATGTGTAGTACTTGACAACTTCATCCGGCGTGCTGTGCATGGTGAGCAATTGTGACGCCGCCGGTTTGGACGGCGGTGACGACACTCCGTGAAGAGACTGAATGATCCGAGGTTGCACCACGCTATCAAACGACTTGCCATCCAGGGCGGCTGCGCTGGCTGTAGGAAGGGAGCTGGCAGGTGACGAGGATGGTGTGTGGTTGACCGGTGGCGGTGTAACCAACTCTGCATCATCCTTCTGGTTTGTCATCGTGGGAGAGGTCGATGCGCGAAGCGATGCGGAATACTGAGCTTGGAGAAGTTCGTGCGCACGATTTAGATCATTGAACTTTTTGACCATGTCATCTGTCTGGGTGGCAGGTGCGAGAGAGGTGTGATGTTGCTGAAGAAATTGAAGTACCAAGCTGGCCAAATGGTCGTGGACCTTGATGCGCTGATTGAAGTCATCGATGTTGAGACCCAGCGTGTTGGCAAGGTCCTTTTCCAGGGTGAGCAGGTTGAGTGACTGTGATCTTCGTAGTAGTTTGGAACAGGTACTCCAAAGTAAGGCCTCGGTGCGGGTGCGAAAGCCTTCCCACGTCACGAATCTGCCGTGTGCAAACGGCCTGAGTAGCCAGTTGGTGAGGCCCCCGTGGATAACCTGAACCAGGCGTACGTCCCTAATATCCATGCCTGACATGTCGCGAAGGTTGCCATGCGGAGTGTTGGCAACAGTCATGGGCAGGCTGAAGTTGTAGAGCTGATTGACATCAAACATGCCATCTCCAGGTGTCCAGTCAGGCGAGGGTGTAAGCCAGGCTTTCTGAGGACGAACCGGTAGAGCCGCAGGAGGTCCAGGTGACGGTGTAGGTTGGGAAGTAGTAACCGGTGGTGGCATCACGGGTGGCATGAACTTGGTTGGCGTGGGGTCTGGAGGGATCGGCATCATGTAGTTGATCGCTGGGTGTTGGAATTGTTGTGTGGGATTGTGAGTCGATTGAAAGTTGGTAGGGATCATCGGAAAGTTGTTGGCAGCGTTGTAGCCGGAGTTGTGTTGCCATGAAACCAAGTTGTTCCAATCCATGTTCTCCGAGACCTGGCTGTCATTGTGTTCACGTCGGCGTGCTTTGCGAGCTTGAGGGGACGGACTCCGATCACGTCTGCGCCGAGTCCTAGATCTATCTCGATCTTCACGTCGAGACATGATGGCACAACAAATGCAACACCGCAACTCAACACTCTTGAGAGGAACAAGTCCGATAAATGCAAGTCCATGCAAGTTCAAGCCAGCAGCCAACAGTAGACCGTGTGAGACGTCGCTATGATCTGACGGCTTTCTTCCCTTTAGTGAAACCTCGTTCCTGGTTAAATGTGAAATTCCGCTGTTCTATGATAAGCACGTTGAGGTCAAATTTTCCGACAGAGCCGGCCCGGGGTCACACAATGGGTACACCCGAGGATTCCCCACGAATGGGGTGTACACACTTGAACTCCAGATGGAGAGTGCTAATCTTTCGAGTACAACTGATGAGTCTCGAGTACAACTGATAAGTCTCGAGTAAGATAAGTTTCGGCTCGCGATGCACTCGGCTTCCCTCTAGTGACGAAAGCGTTACAAGATTCAACATGAAGCACACACAGCGAGCGAAAGAAGAGGGCCAAATAGACTTTCAGAATCACTCAAGAGTGCAGGTACACAAGGCTGATCAGGCCTTGCATCCCCTCCAGTGATGCAGCTTCGTTGGGCAAGGTTCATCACTGGAGGCCTTGCCGGCAGGGTATCATCCCCTGCTGCAACAGAAAAAGGTTTTGGTGGCAGGGTTTTCTGCCACTCCGCACACACACACACACATGCGCTGAAATCTTCCAATTTCAGGACTGCGTCGAATCGATCTCAGAGCGCTGCCAAGCGCAGGCCGCTGCTTTGCCAGCCGCGGAGCAAGGCGGAGGCGAGAAGCCAGGGGCCCAACGGGTCTAGGGCCAGCGAGCAGAGCACTACCTCGGTTGGCCTATGGTGGCCTCCCCAACGTAAGCGGGTGCTGTCGACAAAGGGAGGGAGTTGGTCCCATCAATCCACCAGGCTGATTTGTCACCCGGGCCGACCTTAAGCCGGAACTGCCTCTGGAGGTAAAAGGCCACTTCCCCACAAGCCCCACCATAACGAACCTGGAAGTGTGCCCTTTACACACCCTTCATAGATTCCCCCCGTCCGCAACCTGGGTGTCTGCCATTACTTTGGTGCAGTGCAGCTGTGCGCGTTCGTCTGGCTTCCGCCTCCAGCTGTGTGCCTCAGCCTCCAGCCGTGCATCCGTCCGTCTACTCCAGTTGTGTGGATTTACCATGAAATCTGAGCCTAACTCTTCCTTGTTTAAAAGATCCAGTAGTGCAACCTGTTTGGCCCTGGGCTTGCTTGGGCTGAGTCAATCCTGGGAAGCCAAGAGTACGCTGCCTTGAGCTTGCACGTGCCTTTTCAATCCGAAAATCTTAGGTTCTGGGCACAGAATGGGCACCTGCCCACGGCAAAGCTGAATCACGCAGGCTCATCATTCACTGTCATTGGCTCCGTGCGAGTCACCTACCTTCCCTTGCAAAAAGTGTGAGTTTCTGATGTTAACAAGGCATGAAGGGGCAGACATTGTAAAATGGCAGAGCGTTCCCTGCCCGTGCCCCACGTCATTCTGCCATGGCACGTTGGTTTCCAAGGCACTCTGCCTGCAACCCTGCAGCAAGCGGCAGGCGTCCGCCCAGCCCGAGCGCAGGCTGGCCTGCGACTGCCCCATGGCCCGTGCGGCTGAAAAACCTCCGGAAAGGGCCGTACTTGGGAGAACCGGGAAAAGAAGTCGTTGGTTTGGGCAAGAGGGGCCTCAAGCATGATATATCTTGGTGCGGGGAAACTGGATGGACCACTTGGTGAATCCAAGCCCAATCACCCAAAGCTCGTTGCAAGTACGGGGTACAGCCCAACAATACCCTCTCGGGATAGGGGGGTGTCCAGACATGGGGGGGCCTGTCTGAGCAAAGGATTCATTTGTTGGAATAATGTTGATCTAAATGTGTTAAGATTGGAAGGGGCCAAAGCGGCCATGTTTCCAAGGGAAAGCAAACAAAACCATCGCCGTCGACCGCCGCCCTCTTCCGGCGACTTTGCGCAAGCGAGCAGCGCTGATGGAGACCTCGTCCAAACGCAGGTGTGACCCGAAGGCTCCTGACACGCGAGGGGAGCAAACGCTTCAGATCCCAACAAGACAGATTGTGGCATATCATGGCCTTGTGGGGACAATGGGTACCATTCTCATCCGGCAGGTTTTCTTGAGGTGGAACCAGTCACTATCACACCCCAACATGTAGTTGTTGCGTGCCCGAGCGCAGACAAGCATCTGAGCGGTATAGCAAGTAATCATAAACCATGGACTCCCTTCATGGGGATAGTCACGAGGCACCTGCGAGATCGCCACAACTTCACGTGCCACAGAACACTTGAACAAACAAAGGCCAAACAGGGGCAAGCCAACGGTGCACAATAGAACTGTCAGTTGGCTTGGGGCAAGCGAGTTGCGTCATTCGCCTAAGGCCCTCAGAAGTCACATCCATTTGCCCGGCTGGTCCATTCGCGCCTAGCAGCTGGCGTGCCCTTTGCCAAGGCGACGCCTGGGCGGCGACGTTCAGCGCCACCCCACTGGAGGCCTTCGGATCGGAAGATCCGTGAGCCGAACGGACCAGGCTGAAGCCCCTGGCAGTTTTACCCGTTTCATCTTCACCCTTCGCTTGCTTGTTCTAACCCTCACCCCTTTGTTAAGCCCACAACCATGCTTGTTTGATACTAATCATGTATGTCTGCACTAGCGTTCGCTTTCATCCTCACCATGTCGTGTCCTAGCCTTTTTGTTGTTTTATCATTTCTTTACACGCTTACCCCGATGGGTTGCGTCCTAGAATTGGAAACAAGGAAAACAAGCCGAATCCACTGCTGGACGCAAAATAAGCCGCCATGTTCGAAAAGGGAACCTGGTCTCTGGTCTGTTTAGGACAGCTATCAACATGGCTCCAGAAAAGCCAGACAGCGCTTGGATAACGCCGAATGTCTCAAGTCTAAAGCCGGCTTGCACCAGGGTGCAATTCAAACCCATAGCCACAGGGTCGCTGACGTTGGCATTGGAAAGAAAGAAGCAGCTTGCATGTTGGCAACGCGAAGAATGAAAAACATGATTCCTAATTAAGCGGGCCTTAAGCCTATGCTAGGCCTTTGACATTTAGCCTTTTTTTTCTGAAGCTCAGACTGGGCGATGCAACAAAATCAAGAAACAGCACCACCACATCTGACGCACAAGCATGCACAAGCATCGCAAGCCACCAGCGGGTGCGACGGCAGCCCGGCAACCAGATCCAGCGTGGCCTGGCTGGTTGGCTCCAAGGCGAGAAGTCGTAAAGTTCATATCACAGGCAAACAATGCGCACATGGGCCCATGCCAGGCTTGCAACCACATCATTCAAGGACCCACTTACCCCAAGTAGACACGACCCAAATTGAGCGGTCTTGAATAGGTTCTACTACGGGGTACACTGTGGCCCACACCATGCCCCTGCAATGCCCCGTGCTAAGGATTGCGGCACTCTGAATGGAACAACTTCCCCTACATGGTGTTTTGAATTCATGCAATTCAGTTTTAAACCGGTCTGTTCAACATGCCAACCGCACACTTCACAAGATGACGACCACTCTATTTGCTAGGCTCGACTCGTCGAAAGGGTGCAAGCAACTCACCTCGCCAAAGGAAAGTGACACTTTGGTGACTTCATCAGCTAGTTTAGAGCGGCTAACTCTGTGCTCAGGCCCAACGCCGAGCTTCGAGCCCATCCCACCGTCCTGCCAGCGGACTTTGCCGCAAGCAGCCGCGCACGCGCCCAGCAGCACCGTGTCCGCGCGGATCCGCGCAAGGCGGCCCAGGCGCAAGCACCTCGGAAACATCTCTACAACGAGTTGCCTTAAACACCCAAACACCGTCACAAGAGTGGACGGCATCTAGCTGACTCCGCTTCCCACGCCACAGAACCTTTGGAAGCCCGCCCCGCACCCCCTCTGTTCTCTGGACATCTCTGGACCCCGTGTTTCCGCTCCGCCCGAGCGACCGGCTAAGCGCCCAAGGCGCTGCAGGGCTCGGCGCCAGCTGGCGCCTCTGAGGGCCAAGGTGAGGGACACCACCGGCGGCAGCGCCTGCGGATCGCATCGCCGGCAAACCCAGGCGACGTGGGCTGCGCTTCGCTCGTTCTCGTGAGAAACCGCAAGGGACTCCAAGCCAAAGTGGTTTGAAGTCGCCTTTCACCCCGTTGAACGATCTTCACTTCATCTTTGAGATGATGTGGGCGTGGCTCAAGAATCCAAGATTTGGGCTTGCTCAGGTTTTAGTGCTTGTTTCCTTTTGCCAAGATGTCATTTTAGCGCATTTGTTTCAGCCTAGGCTACCTTCCCATAAACGGCTTATATCAACTAGCCAGAACACCCAACGCTCGGCTTGGCAAGTTGGCAAACCTGGCGTGTGCCAACTTCGAGTTTTGTCAAAAAACTGCCAATCTGCAGGCCAAAAAACGCCATCAACAACCGGAAGCTGGCCCTGGGGACCCTCCAACCACGCGCCCTTCGCAAAGACCAACCTTGACAGCGGCGTGTCTTTTGCCTGAGCCTGACAGCTGGCCAAATTCAAGCCCGAGTGCCTTAAGCAGTTCACGGGCAGTGCGTGCTTCAGCCTTGGCAAGGCACACCGGTCCTCACAAGCCTCTGCTGCACAAGAAATCTGCCCAAGTAGCCATTCCCACACCTGCGCAGGAGACACATGAAAGCCCAGCCAGGCAGAAGGATGGCCACAATTACAATGGACCTGAAATTCCAGACGGGGAAGAACCAGCCCACCCCGATAGCGCCCAGGCCAAAAACAACCACTGGGCTCACATAAACCATCATGAGCAAGCTCTTGAAGACCTCGCCGCATCTGGAGCTGGATTCATGGCGAAGGTGGTAAGCACAGAACTTGGCCCATGAGAAAAATATAGGACAAAGCAAAAATATCGTAAGCCCCATGGCAAGCCACACCGTGAAGGACGCCCAAAGCGGGTGGTCTCTTCGCACTTCGAACTGCATAAGATCGAACATAGCCCACTGTGCCGGGCTTACGATAGCAACACTCCCAGCATAGCTGAAAGCATCCTGCTCGATCTGCGACGTAATCGCATCCACGACTTCGGTGCCAACATAATCTGCAAAGTTCTGCGTGCTGCCAAACCATATCGCAATGATTCCGGAAAGGATTTCTCTGTCACAGGATTTCTCTCCACCAGTTGGAATGCATTGGCCCGCACTGCAGCAGCTGCATTTTAGTTCTGCTACTCGTAAGCACAGCAGACGCCGTTGCATGACTTCAACAGAACGGTAGAAGCCGCGCAAGACGTGGCAGCAGGAATAGGCAACAACACCACCGGCAGTTGTCAAGGCTGCAATGTGCACCGCAAATTTGATTTCACTTGGCATCTTAGATGGAAGGACAAGAAGTGGAATAAACGCCATTGTTGCCATTGAATAGACAGAAATTGTGATCGGCCCTGTCAGGGTTGGGCAAACGACAAGGGGTCTTTCTCGCGTCTGCTGGCTATTGAGGAATGCTGCAATCTCGAACACGCACCACAACCTTTCCGCAAAAGAAGCATCCCAAAGCACCAGCATGGATTCTGACTCCAGAATCCCGGCAAGGCTGCAAATGGCCTCTGTCTTCATCTCATCCGTCTCACTGCAAATCCTGTCCAGGAAGACTTCCTTCCTAGACGGCCAGCATATGTCAAAGCGGTGCCAGCGGCACCTAGCACTGATGACCACACGGAAGAATTTTGCTGACCAGTTTCCATTCGGTCGAAGCCTGGCAGGACGTGAAGATGAAAAAGCACAATGCCAAACAAAGCGCACACGTTGCCCACACAAATCGCTGCTAGGCCGTTGTTCCGCACCAAGAGCGTCAAACATTTCGCCCAAAGATGCGAGTGCCAAGAATGGCTCCAGAATTCTTGGATCTTGGACACCTCTCGGCTCTTTGGAAAAAAGTCTCTCCCTTCACCGCCTCTCAGAGGTGCCGCGCACGACTCGAAGGCGTGGTACGCAGCAGTAGCCCGCAGAACTGCAGGTCGTGTAATTCTCATCTCTGAAATAAAGTCAGACAAACCCTGGACTGCAGCGAGTCGTGCATCAAGCGAATCGGGCCCCTGCTTCACGGAACTGCCGGGCGAAGGACAGCCGGAAAAGATTCTGCCCACAACCGCCGGCCCTTCGCATTTTGCGTCTAGATCTGACATCCTCCTGCACAGGAAGCAGCAGACCAAGGGCACACGCGATATATTGGAACAAAGAGCAGAATACCCTTGAGATGTTTTGAACCATAACGTGTGTTTGCGTGGTAGATCACTCTTCTGAACTTCATGGCCACTTTCGCCCGCCCTGTAATTAGAGCCAATCAATCCGAAACTCTGTTCACATCACTCGGCTGTGGAAACGGATTGGCCACCCCTGGCTCCAAATACCGTATGTGTTTTGCGATCCTCCAATTTGGCCATGCGGCGTTCAGTCAAGCCGAATCGAAGTGAGCAAAAATAGATGACAACCCTTGTCGCACCACTCGCCACGAAGAACGGCCCCTGTATTAGAGAATGTCCTTCGATTCAAGGTACCCCGACCCCTTGCAGTAGTTGGGCAAATGCATGCATGAGCAAAAAATGAGCACTTGTGTGGGTGTGCAACACGTGTGGAATGCATTACTGGGTGAAAGTCAAGCCGTGCAAGCAGGGTGAACAATGAAAAGCTAGGTCCAAAGTGACACACCCACCCCCACAAGTGTGAGAGCGCCCCCCCCCCCCGATTAAATAACAACATCCCTTCGATGGGTCTGGTTTGCATCAAAAAACAACCCACAACATAGGGTTTGCCTTGTTGATTTAAACCAACAAACACCATGATTACCAACCAGACAGACACATGCGCCCACCCTAATGAACCCGACCCTCGCCTGGTTGCTCAATGCCTCTTCCCAGCGCATCCATCACAGGGCCGCGTATGGCCGTGGCCAAGTCTGCAGAGGCAAGTGAGAGACAGGCTCCGAGTCCTCTGAATCAGTCTGGGTCCCTAGCCGACCATCGTGTCTGTTCCCAAGTCCTGTACCTTTCAATTGGGCTGTTCCCTAAAGCGGGAATGGAATCCAAAGCATTCCGCTGGCCCCCTTCTTTCGGAAACGGCTATGTCATCTTCGTGGGCACCCAAGGACGTGAAAGAGGTGAACCATGCTCCAAAGAACCTGGGTGTGCTCACGAGCTCTCACAGTTGTGTTTGTGTGTGTGTGTCGCTGCTGACCGTTCATGAACCGCGGGAAAGGTGCGTCATGATCTTACTTGTGTGCGCTGGTGCTGATCTCACCGCCTGACTAGAGCTAATGTTGACCTATGATTAATAAATAGGGCCCCCCCCCCCTGAATGACCATAAATAAAGATTAGGGGAGAATTTTCAGGGTCGGGCCTTGTTTAAAGGAGTTTAGTATTGGGCTCAGTTTTTTGGTTTTCGAATACTACTTTAGAATTGGGCCAATTCAAAAGTAGTATTGGGCATGTTGTTTTTTCTTATTTTGCTTTGGGGGAATACTAGTTTAGAATTGGGCCAATTCTAAAGTAGTATTGAGCCAAGAACTTTTGCATGCATTTCATGAGGGTTTGCGTGGGCAGGCATGTATTCCAGGAGGGATTGAGAAGGACATTCATGAGGGGCTGGCATGCATTTCAGGAGGGATTGCGAAGGACATTCATGAGGGTTTGCATGGGCAGGCATGTATTCCAAGAGGGATTGAGAAGGAAATTCATGAGGGTTTGCATGGGCTGGCATGTATTCAAGAGGGATTGAGAAGGACATTCATGAGGGTTTGCATGGGCAGGCATGTATTCAAGAGGGATTGAGAAGGACATTCATGAGGGTTTGCATGGGCTGGCATGCATTCTAGGAGGGATTGAGAAGGACATTCATGAGGGGTTGCATGGGCAGGCATGTATTCCAAGAGGGATTGAGAAGGACATTCATGAGGGTTTGCATGGGCAGGCATGTATTCCAAGAGGGATTGAGAAGGAAATTCATGAGGGTTTGCATGGGCTGGCATGCATTCTAGGAGGGATTGAGAAGGACATTCATGAGGGTTTGAGGCATGTATTCCAAGAGGGATTGAGAAGGACATTCATGAGGGTTTGCAGGGGCTGGATGTATTCCAAGAGGGATTGAGAAGGACATTCATGAGGGTTTGCATGGGCAGGCATGCATTCTAGGAGGGATTGCGAAGGACATTCATGAGGGTTTGCATGGGCAGGCATGTATTCCAAGAGGGATTGAGAAGGACATTCATGAGGGTTTGCATGGATTCAGCATGACATTCACAAGGGGAGGCATGGGTTTGCAGGCATTTCAGCAAGGGTTCAGTGAGCCTTAGCTCGGCCAGCATTGGAGCCATGTCATCAGTGAGTGAGAATGATGCAGATACAGAGCAGGCTGGGCAGGAGGAGGCTGGATCAGAGCTGGGGGCTGCAGAGCAGGAGGATGAGAATGCAGCAGTTGATGAGGGTGCATCAGTCCAGCGTTATTGGGCCAACCAGTACACTGCATTAGTGGGCATGACAAGGAGAATCAGGCATCATGTTGAAGTGCTTAATCTGATTGGCCAGTATTTGGGCATTGATGTTGCAGACACATACTGGTGCCTGCATTATGCAGGCAGTGTGTATCAGTTTGTCCAGCTGGAGAACCCTGCATATTCAGATGCATGGTGCATCTGGGGCTGGGTGATTGAGTATGCAGCAAAAGGCAGCTACTATTTTGTGGGTGATGAGATCAAGGAGCTTGAATGTCATGTTGGAGATGTGCCATCAGAACTTGCATCATCAGGCTCAGATCAGACTCGGCACCATCAGGCTCAGGATTAAATTCAGATGCATCAACCACAACATCCTGTACATTCCCTCAGCATCCTCATGAGATCAGGTTTGTAGATTAGTTAGGCTCAGTGCAATGGACATGGCAAGTGTATGACAGAAAAAGGGTTATGGTGGTGTGTGGTGGGTGGTGTGTGGTGGGTGGTGTGTGGTGGGTGGTGTGTGGTGGGTGGTGTGTGGTGGGTGGTGTGTGGTGGGTGGTGGTGGGTTGGTGGTGCCAGCACCATTCCCTTTCAGCCCTGGCCAAGCCCTGCTAGGATCAGATCTTCATCAGGTGCTGCATCCAAAGAAGGATGATGAGGCAAAGAAGCCAATTGGAGAAGGGAAGGATGAGGAAAAGAAAGATGAGTAAGCAATGAGTAGCTGCAACCCAGTGTTCTTAGCAGTTGGCATCAGGATTGAGTTGGAAAACATGAAGGTGCATGCGCTGTCATGAGTGGCATGGGGGCAGTGAGCATGGATTCACTTGGCATCATGTGCATCCAGCATGTGCATGAGCCATTCAATCATCAGCAGCCTTTTGCACCATCAGAGCTTGGAATCAGTTTGTATTTGGAGGTCATTAGCATGGCCATGAGCATGAAGAAGGTGATGGCATGCCTGGTTGCCATCATTGCAGTGGTATTTGGCATCATCAGTAGCTTGAATCAATTCATGGGGGACAAATTGACAATTGCTCATCACTGACAATTGTTAACTATCATGACTGAGGCCAGGGGATTGACATGGAGCACCATCAGTTGATCAATCAGGGAGTGCCTTGGCCACATGGGGCATGGCAATGCAGGGAAATTAGCATGGGTGGAGGGTGCATGTACTGCTTCATGCTGTATGCATTGTGGAAGATGCATCAGTTTGTGGATCATGCAACTTGGAGTCATTAATTAGTTAAGTATGCAAATGTATTTGTTTTGCAATGGCATGCAGGTAGTCACATGAACATTGATGAACATTGTTCACTGCTCAGGCATGCAACATCAGCAACTCAGCCTGGACATGTGCAAGGAAAGCAGGGTTCATGGAGAAGCGTGCCTGTGTCAGCAATCAGATTCATGATTCATGGCATGGAGTTTGCTTGAACCAGGTGTATAGTGTGTGAATGCTTTAAATTCTTGATGAACTTCAGGCATGGACATCGCCTATGGAGGCTTCCATGATTTGCAAAGGCATGTGGCACAGGTGCTCAGAGAGCCTCTTGGCTGATGCAAGATAATTACATGAAGCATGATGATGAGCACATGAGGTGATAAGGAACTAGTTAGTCAGATGTCATCAGCTGTTACTCAGTTAATTAATTAATTACTGGGCTCAGGTATGATGATCAGATGGGGGATTCTGCCATATTGGTGGGCATGATCCAGGGATTGCGCCCTACATTTGCACCAGGGATGAGCAGAACCTTGCCAGCATTAGTTTCATTAGGCAATGCTAATTATCAGCAGGCAATGCAGCAGGGCAACCATTGCAACCAGCATGGCAACACATGATTGGCTTTATTCATTCCAGCCAAGGGGATTACTATGAGGCAGAATGGGATTTGGCAATTCGTGCAGCATTGCTGGATGCAAAGCTGCAGGCCCAGCAGCTTTGAGTAACTAATGAAATGACAGTTCATGAAGCAAAATTCTAATTAAGTTGCATGATGATTGGACTTGTTGTTTTCAACTAAGGTATCAGCAGCTGATTCGCAAGGTATGTGGGATGAAGGACTATGTGGCACATGATAAAGAGCAGTTCATCAGGAAGAATGCCAACAGGAAGGAATGGCAACAGGAGCAATTCCATCCAGAGCATTGGATTAATTAGTAAACAAATGATTACATGAGTGCTTGAAACTAGCAAGTGTTTGAGATGTGCTGAGGATCAGGATGCTGCTTCCATCATGGGCATGTGCCCCCCATGGAGCAAGCTCATCAAGGCATACCAGGCCATTGATGCCAGGATGCAGCAGCTGGTGTGCCTTGGAAGTTTCAATCCAGAATCAGCAATCAAAGAACTGTTAGCTTGTGAGTGCATGATGTGATATCCAAGTGCATCATTGATTAAGGAAGCTCTATGAGCACTACAATCAGCAAATGGATCAGTGGGAAATGGACATTCCATTGCAGCCCATGTGGTCATTCCAAAGGGAGATGACCAAGATCGACAAGATGTGCCTCAGCAAGCAAGCATTTGATGAGTTTGATGAATTATCAATCAACAGACCCAGCAAGCAATCAGCAGGATACATAGTTAACAAACATCAGCTCTTGACCATCAGCAAGCAACATACATGTGAATAGTGTGCAAATGAGGATCCAGGAAAGCGAGGATAAGAAAGGGAGCCTTGGAGAATTAGTTGAGTCAAGGTAGAAGTCATCAGCATCAATGTGCATGCACACTTTGGACTTAAGGCAGAAATGCATCAAGGGCATGTTCTAAGCCTGATGCAGCCAGGAAGATGTGACTTGACAGCACATGATGAATGCAAGTGCAATGGAAGGGGACATTGGTTACTTGTTTGGGTGTGCAATGCAAGGCGCCATTCATCAGCTGGTATGGCACAAGCGGGTAAGGCGCAGTGCCTTGCAAGCAATAGATGGGCAGTTGCATGGCCATCAGCAAGCATGCAGTTAATCAAGGGCAGTGGCAGCACAACTAGCCTACAATCCAAGGTGCTGGACCAGCTGCTGATGGCCTGGCATGAGGTTTTTGATCAGAGGCTATGAGCCCTGGAGCAAAAAGGATGCAAGGCATCATGAGTGATTCAGGGCATCATGTTTGGCACTCAAGGCATCATGAGTGGAAATCAAGGCAATCAGGCAGTCAAGGGTTCATGGTCATGAGGGACATCAAGAGCCAATGACACCATGCATGTTGGGCTGCTCAAACTGCAATGCAGTTGCACACCATATTCAAGTTCAGCTATTGCATTAGGAGCAGCAGCATGATTAGGCTGCTCAAGCTGCAATGCAGTTTCACACCATATTCAAGTTCAGCTAATGCATTAGGAGCAGCAGCATGATTAGTTACTAAACCATTGCTCAGGAATCCAAACCAAAAGGCAGGCAACTTATTAGGAGACATAGAGCATTTTAGCATGGGTGGCCATGAAGAAGAGCATGGGCAAGGATGATGAGGACCGGGCACAGGGAGGGGAGAAGGGATGGGAAGCTGAGATGATGCATGGTTGATTGATTCATTAATTATGCATGGTAGCCATCGACACCCAAGCTCAAATCAACTTAGAAGCCCTGATCGAGGGCAATGAGCCATACTGGGAGCTCAAGAAGCCATATTCAGCATGGATCCAGTGTGCTACCTCAGAATGTCATGGGTGGACTTGGGCGAGGAAGTGGCATCAAAGAAGCCCATACTGCTGGGTATGCAGGAAGCCTTGGATTGAGAGCTGGATACAGATTGGATTCCAAGTGTGGGAATTCAATTGATCAGATCCATAATGGATGCAAAAAATGGTCTGCAAAAGAGGGGCAGCATTGCTTGCATGAGCTGTGATTGCATGAAGGAAATTTGGCATGATTCCTTGCCTGTGCAGGAAGATGAGGCTGCAACCATCAGCCAGCAGGATGAGGCCTGGATTGAAGGGATCGAGGGTATTGATACAAAAGAAAGGAAACTGGATGACCATGAATAAAGATAATTGAGGGGATCATATTTCTTTGAAGAGGGAATGTGGTTAGCATTATTCATGGTCTGGTTATTATTTAGTGCCTCAGGGTTCATGGGGGGTACTCTTGCTGCCAGGGTCAATGTGTTGATGTCTCATCTAGAATCAAGTGTGGGATGAGCCAAGTGGAATGGAAAGCTTGACCATGAATAAAGATAAGAGGATCAAATAAGTAATTCATCAATTCCATGTGATAATTTGAGTGAGCAAATCTGATTGGCAGGTGCTGGATGAGAAGCAGGATGATGCTGGAAACATGAGCCAGCAGGATGAGGCATGGATTGGTACAAATGAAAGGGAACTGGATGACCCTAAATAAAGATAAGGGGATCAGATGTATTTTTTGATGGGGGAATCTGGTTAGCATTATTCATGGTCTGGATATTATTTAGTGCCCCAGGGTTCAGGGAGGGTAATTACCCTTGCTGCCAGGGCCAATGTGTTGATGTCTCATCTAGAATCAAGTGTGGGATGAGCCAAGTGGAATGGAAAGCTTGACCATGAATAAAGATAAGGGGATCAGATCTATTTTTTGATGGGGGAATCTGGTTAGCATTATTCATGGTCTGGTTATTATTTAGTGCCTCAGGGTTCATGGGGGGTACTCTTGCTGCCAGGGTCAATGTGTTGATGTCTCATCTAGAATCAAGTGTGGGATGAGCCAAGTGGAATGGAAAGCTTGACCATGAATAAAGATAAGAGGATCAGATAAGTAATTCATCAATTCCATGTGATAATTTGAATGAGCAAATCTGATTGGCAGGTGCTGGATGAGAAGCAGGAGGATGCTGGAAACATGAGCCAGCAGGATGAGGCCTGGATTGGTACAAATGAAAGGGAACTGGATGACCCTGAATAAAGATAAGGGGATCAGATCTACTTTTTGATGGGGGAATCTGGTTAGCATTATTCATGGTCTGGTTATTATTTAGTGCCTCAGGGTTCATGGGGGGTACTCTTGCTGCCAGGGTCAATGTGTTGATTTTGATGGTTTTTTAAAAGGAATTTTAAAAGAGAGGGATCCCATAAGTTTGTGGATTTGGGATACATCTAGAATCAAGTGTGGGATGAGCCAAGTGGAATGGAAAGCTTGACCATGAATAAAGATAAGGGGATCAGATCTATTTTTTGATGGGGGAATCTGGTTAGCATTATTCATGGTCTGGTTATTATTTAGTGCCTCAGGGTTCAGGGGGGGTACTCTTGCTGCCAGGGTCAATGTGTTGATGTCTCATCTAGAATCAAGTGTGGGATGAGCCAAGTGGAATGGAAAGCTTGACCATGAATAAAGATAAGAGGATCACATAAGTAATTCATCATTCCATGTGATGATTTGAATGTTGCAATCTGATTGGCAGGTGCTGGATGAGAAGCAGGAGGATGCTGGAAACATGAGCCGGCAGGATGAGGCCTGGATTGGTACAAATGAAAGGGAACTGGATGACCCTGAATAAAGATAAGGGGATCAGATCTATTTTTTGATGGGGGAATCTGGTTAGCATTATTCATGGTCTGGTTATTATTTAGTGCCTCAGGGTTCATGGGGGGGTACTCTTGCTGCCAGGGTCAATGTGTTGATTTTGATGGTTTTTTAAAGAATTTTAAAAGAAAGGGATCCCATAAGTTTGTGGATTTGGGATACATCTAGAATCAAGTGTGGGATGAGCCAAGTGGAATGGAAAGCTTGACCATGAATAAAGATAAGGGGATCAGATCTATTTTTTGATGGGGGAATCTGGTTAGCATTATTCATGGTCTGGTTATTATTTAGTGCCTCAGGGTTCAGGGGGGGTACTCTTGCTGCCAGGGTCAATGTGTTGATGTCTCATCTAGAATCAAGTGTGGGATGAGCCAAGTGGAATGGAAAGCTTGACCATGAATAAAGATAAGAGGATCAAATAAGTAATTCATCAATTCCATGTGATAATTTGAATGAGCAAATCTGATTGGCAGGTGCTGGATGAGAAGCAGGAGGATGCTGGAAACATGAGCCAGCAGGATGAGGCATGGATTGGTACAAATGAAAGGGAACTGGATGACCCTAAATAAAGATAAGGGGATCAGATAGATGTATTTTTTGATGGTGGAATCTGGTTAGCATTATTCATGGTCTGGATATTATTTAGTGCCCCAGGGTTCAGGGAGGGTAATTACCCTTGCTGCCAGGGTCAATGTGTTGATGTCTCATCTAGAATCAAGTGTGGGATGAGCCAAGTGGAATGGAAAGCTTGACCATGAATAAAGATAAGAGGATCAGATAAGTAATTCATCAATTCCATGTGATAATTTGAATGAGCAAATCTGATTGGCAGGTGCTGGATGAGAAGCAGGAGGATGCTGGAAACATGAGCCAGCAGGATGAGGCCTGGATTGGTACAAATGAAAGGGAACTGGATGACCCTGAATAAAGATAAGGGGATCAGATCTATTTTTTGATGGGGGAATCTGGTTAGCATTATTCATGGTCTGGTTATTATTTAGTGCCTCAGGGTTCATGGGGGGTACTCTTGCTGCCAGGGTCAATGTGTTGATTTTGATGGTTTTTTAAAGGAATTTTAAAAGAGAGGGATCCCATAAGTTTGTGGATTTGGGATACATCTAGAATCAAGTGTGGGATGAGCCAAGTGGAATGGAAAGCTTGACCATGAATAAAGATAAGGGGATCAGATCTATTTTTTGATGGGGGAATCTGGTTAGCATTATTCATGGTCTGGTTATTATTTAGTGCCTCAGGGTTCATGGGGGGTACTCTTGCTGCCAGGGTCAATGTGTTGATTTTGATGGTTTTTTAAAGGAATTTTAAAAGAACGGGATCCCATAAGTTTGTGGATTTGGGATACATCTAGAATCAAGTGTGGGATGAGCCAAGTGGAATGGAAAGCTTGACCATGAATAAAGATAAGGGGATCAGGTCTATTTTTTGATGGGGGAATCTGGTTAGCATTATTCATGGTCTGGTTATTATTTAGTGCCTCAGGGTTCATGGGGGGTACTCTTGCTGCCAGGGTCAATGTGTTGATTTTGATGGTTTTTTAAAAGGAATTTTAAAAGAAAGGGATCCCATAAGTTTGTGGATTTGGGATACATCTAGAATCAAGTGTGGGATGAGCCAAGTGGAATGGAAAGCTTGACCATGAATAAAGATAAGGGGATCAGGTCTATTTTTTGATGGGGGAATCTGGTTAGCATTATTCATGGTCTGGTTATTGTTTAGTGTCAGCCATTCTGGCCAGGCAGCTGCAATCCTCCAGAATGCAAAAGATCAAGCAGAAAGGATCATGAAGGAGGCCATGGAGAAGGCACAGGGGTTGATTGATGCCCAAGGCAATCAGCAACTGAGAAAGCGGCCATCAGACAATTTTAAAACACCAGATAGGAGGACATCTGCATGCACATCACCAGCAGCCACCAGCAATGCATCACCACAAAGCAGCGGCTACAAGAAGCAATTTAGCATCAAGAAGTTCTTTGGATCACAGGATGATCAAGATTCACAGAGCCCAGTGTTGGATTCAGTTCAAGGAGCCAGGAGGCATCAGCATTCAAAAGCAATGCAGGCTTTGATGGAAGAAAAGAAAAAGTATGCAGAGGCAACAAAAGCCTTGATGAGTGTTGATGAGGCAGCTAGCAAAGCAATACAAATGAAGCTTCTCAAATCAAGAGCAGGAAGGCCAGAAGGCAAGAGCATCCAGAGGTCATCAAACAGAGCATTAGAAGGAGCAAAAAGGAGGAAGCTCGAATTTGGGGCATTTGAAAAGATGAGGATTGCAGAAGAAGTTGATAAGAGGAAGCAATCCCATGCATCAGAAAGCGGTTTGTGGACTGAGATGAGGAAGTTGTATGGCATCCCAGCTCAGAGGGTGAAGGACATCTACAGCAAGAAAGATGAGTGGACTCACATTGTGAAGAAGAACAAGCTTGGATCAGGGAGAGGCTCAGCAAAGGGGATAAAGAGGAGGAAATCATCAGCATGCATCAGATCAACAGGTGGTGGGAGAAAGAGGGAGTATGAAGATCAGATCCAGAGATTGAGGAAGTGGGTTGCATTGGAAAGAAGCAATGGGCATCATCTGAGCAAAAGGGAGTTATTAGAAGAGTTTTGTTGCTATCTCACAGAGCATGCCCAGGAGTGCATGAAGAGAACACAGGATGGCGAGAGTGCATCAGGCTCCATCAGCTCCCTTACCATGCAGGCCAGATCAGCACAATGGAAAAGAGAAGCAGAAGCTGCTATCAAGAGAAGGGATAAGCTATTGGATAGCAGAACCACATATGGCCGCAATTACACATCAATGTTGATCGGTTGGATCAATGCAAAATTCATGCAGAAGGAGCTCAGCCACAAGATCAGTGCCCTTGAGAGCAGAGCAAGAGCACAATTGACATGGCAAGGCATTGATCGCATCCTGTATTTGATGGGCGCTGCAGATGAGGAGGAGCTTCAGGAATCAGGCATCATTGCCAACCCATCCCAGGTCATCAGCAACAGGCACAACATGTGCATCACAATGAGCGATCAAGTCCCTGTATGGGCCAAAGCTGTGCATACCAAGATGATATTCAGTGAGCAGGAGCTGACAGGAATGAGGTATGATGACAAGGTGAATTTCAAAGAAATCAGAAAGGAGATTGAGTCAGCCCAGCAGGTGATGAAGATGAGACAGGAGCAAGTGATAACATCAGCTGAGGGAGAGGGAAAAGATGATAAGAAGTTGGTATCAGGAATGAAGCTGTCTCATCACAACCCTCATGAGGAGAAGTTTAGAATCACATATGAAGCCAGACAAAAGATCTATGGGCTGGTGGATGGAGAATTGACAGGTGAGGTGGCATGTGGGCTATTAGTATTTGCAGGACCACATCAGCGCCTTAGCAATCTGGATAAAGATGGAAAGTATAAAGAAGATGATGAGTTTGAGGTGGGGGGAACCACCATCATTCACAGCAGGACATCAGTGCAGATCAATGAAATCAATTGTCAATCTTCGCAATGAGGAGCCAGAGTTGTTTAGCAAGATCATCATCATGTCCCAACCCAGTGGCAATGTGGATGGAGTTCTGATGAAGTGGATTGCCATGGAGCAAGGAGAGAAGGAAGTATGTGGCATCAACATCAAGGACTCATTCAGTGCAAATTTTGCAGATGCAACAATGCAAGCAGAGCACATCCTGAATCAGGCACCTGCATACATTTTGGGCCACATGACAGCACAACTTCAGGTTACAGACACTGATTGCAGCAGAGCATGGAAAAGATATTTCACCCATGAGCTGGATAGGATGAGGGTCCAATTCAAGAGGAAGCATGGATCAGACAAGGGCTTCAGCATTGGATATCCAGAGATCATCAGGGCTTCAATAGCTAGTCAGGATTATATGGCAGTCCTCAATGAGAAGACCAACTGGGTAGTATCAGGTGCCAAGAGGAATGGTTTGATTGCCTACCAGATCAAGGAAGGAAAGATGGTCCCAATCAAAGGTGAGATGGGCACCAGCAGGATCCCAGCAGATTGGTGGGAGCATAGGCACTCATGGTTGGATGAATCAGGGAGGCCATTGACTCCTGACTTTTCCATCAGCAACGATGCAGCAGCCATCACTGACTTGATAGAATGGTCCAACTGCCATCCTGAACCTGATCAAGAAGGAGATGATCAGACAGATGAGCACCAGAAGAAGAAGGAAGGACAGGATCCTGTGAAGGATGAGAAGCTAGATGAGGAGAAGGATGCAGTGGACATTGTGCATGAGCTCAATGAAGAGATGATACTGCCCATGCAGAACTCCCTATTCCTCAGGATGAGCCCCAAGTTGAGGAGGCAGTTCTACAGGAGAGGAATGCTTGAGTCGACATGGGCCACCATCATGAAAGACCATGAGAAAGCAAGGATTAAACCAGTGCACAGATCCTTGATCAGGATATCAGCCAGGAAGCATATGAGCAAAAAGCTATTAGACAGCATGAGCAAAAAAGAGGCACTGGAACAGATTGTGGCCAAGAGCACAAATAAGAAGAGGATTGGCAAGGTATTGCTGAAGAGCTCAATGCTAGCAAAAATGAAGAAGAAGAAGAAGCTTAGCATTGCAAGCAAGCCATCAGCAAGCTCAAAGCCAAGCATGATAGCAAAGCCATCAGTGAAGAAGAAGGCAGATAAGAAGGCAGTGATGAAGAAGGAGGCTGAGAAGTCAAGCAAATTGGAGTTCAAGGCTATGAAGAAGGACATCCCAGCAAAGAAAAGTGATGATGCAATTGGTGATGAGCTCCATGATTGGATTGGGAAGGGTGTGAGAGTGGTATCAGAAAAGGCAGGCCCCTTGAAGTATGGAAGATCAGGGAGTGTGTCCAATGTCAAGGATGGCACAGCAAGCATCATGACAGAGAAGGGTGTCATTAGCACACAGATGGAGTTCCTGATGCTGGAAGATGCAACATGGAAGAAACCCAGAGCATACAGGACCTTTCAGTATATCACAAGGGCATCATTGCAAAGCATGCTGCAAGCAATAGCTGCCCATCCAGAGCCATTTGTTGATACAACATACCCCTTGCTTGGGATAGATGCAGACACATACCTGGAAGATCAGCACATTGTATTGGCATGGGCATGGATGCAGTGGCAATTGAACATTCCTGAGTCTGTGCAGTGCTTGGATCCAGCATTGATGGGAAAGCTGACTGTGAACATGACTGAGATGGATGAGGCTGGCTATGAGTTGGTCAAGGGGCAAATCCTGGACTGTGCATCAGGTGTTGATACTTTGTGCATCCCAATCCCTGCCCATGGAGCGCCCAAGCATTGGACCCTATTGGTGAAGAAAGGGGATCAGTGGCATTACTATGACACCTTGGAAGGTGGACATCCTGAATGCCTGAAGTATGCCCATGAGATTGTGAAGCTGTTTGAAGGAGAGAATGCAGCAAATATCAAACTGGAATGCAGGAACCATGTTCGCCAGAAAGGAGCTGATTGTGGATATTTTGTCATTGCATACATGGAGATTGAGGCATGCACCCATGTTGAAGGCCCAGCATCTAGGGGATGGCCAATGGCAATCAAGGAGGAATGGCAGATCAGAATGCAGAAGATGAAGAAGGTATTGAGCACAGAATCCAGCAAGCTACATCAGCATATGCAGGACATTGAGAAGAAAGCATACAATCTGAAGAAGAAGCAGGATGATGCATATGCAGCAGCCAATGAGAAATTGAAGAAATTGAAGGACATGAAGTGTCATTCAGCATTAGTAGCAATGCAGGCAATGAATGAGAACAGCAAGTTCTTCAGGGCATCAGATTTGAGCCATGAGGCAAGCATGGAGATCAGGATGGCTGAGACAAGATTAGCACCATGCAGCAAATGCAGATTTCAGACTGGATGCCTGAGGTGCATTGCCATGAAGGCATTTGCCTACTGGATGAAGAAGGAGGCATTCCTCGCGAATAAGGTGCCCAAGATTGAAGGACCAGGGCTGAAAGGGATTGTGGTGGTGGTAGTGGTGGTGGTGGTGGTATGGTGGTGGTGGTGGTGGTCATTTGCTACGAGAGTGATTATTGACCTTGAATAAAGATTGATTGAGTGCCAAAAGCATGCAAATCCTATGGCAAATCAGGTTTCCCTGGCATGATCCCTGGATAAATTCACTATGAAACCATGCAAATTCCATGGGGGATGAGGGTTGGGAGCACTGACCCTGAATAAAGATTAGATGCCAGAAGCATGCAAATCCCATGGTAAATCAGGTTTCCCTGGCATGATCCCTGGATAAATTCACTATGAAACCATGCAAATTCCATGGGGGATGAGGGTTGGGAGCACTGACCCTGAATAAAGATTAGATGCCAGAAGCATGCAAATCCCATGGTAAATCAGGTTTCCCTGGCATGATCCCTGGATAAATTCACTATGAAACCATGCAAATTCCATGGGGGATGAGGGTTGGGAGCACTGACCCTGAATAAAGATTAGATGCCAGAAGCATGCAAATCCCATGGTAAATCATGGTTTCCCTGAAACCATGCAAATTCCATGGGGGATGAGGGTTGGGAGCACTGACCCTGAATAAAGATTGGATGCCAGAAGCATGCAAATCCCATGGTAAATCAGGTTTCCCTGGCATGATCCCTGGATAAATTCACTATGAAACCATGCAAATTCCATGGGGGATGAGGGTTGGGAGCACTGACCCTGAATAAAGATTAGATGCCAGAAGCATGCAAATCGCATGGTAAATCAGGTTTCCCTGGCATGATCCCTGGATAAATTCACTATGAAACCATGCAAATTCCATGGGGGATGAGGTTTGGAGCACTGACCCTGAATAAAGATTAGATGCCAGAAGCATGCAAATCCCATGGTAAATCAGGTTTCCCTGGCATGATCCCTGGATAAATTCACTATGAAACCATGCAAATTCCATGGGGGATGAGGGTTGGGAGCACTGACCCTGAATAAAGATTAGATGCCAGAAGCATGCAAATCCCATGGTAAATCATGGCATGATCCCTGGATAAATTCACTATGAAACCATGCAAATTCCATGGGGGATGAGGGTTGGGAGCACTGACCCTGAATAAAGATTAGATGCCAGAAGCATGCAAATCCCATGGTAAATCATGGCATGATCCCTGGATAAATTCACTATGAAACCATGCAAATTCCATGGGGGATGAGGGTTGGGAGCACTGACCCTGAATAAAAATCTTCATTTTGCATGGATCCCAATGGGAATTCTATGTTCTTTTGTGAGCTTGGGAACTCAGGATTCATTCACTCTTGTGGGGGGAAGGTTATTTGTTTGAATTACTTTATATTATTTTTCATTTTTTTCATATTTTTTCCCCTGGGAAAAAACGGTTAGCATTATTCATGGTATATTTATTATTTTTTTGAAATCGGTTAGCATTATTCATGGTCTATTTACTAATCGTAGGTCAACATTAGTCCTAGCAAGCACCTCACTTCCTGCAAAGAAGGCAGAGACATAAACGACTGCAGCACCAGGTCCGGATGCTTAAAGTCCTGGGGTGCCGGTAGAAAAGCTGACATCAAATCGACGTCGCTCGGCGCCAAGTGTGTGGGAAAAGCTGAGCAGCAGCGGCAGCAGCAAGCAAAGACATCTGCGCTTGCAAGCACCCTCGGCGACTCTGGCAACTCGGTTGAAACATTCAGCCAATGCAGCAGCTCTCTGAGCGGCAGCTGTCCCAGCCGGCCTCTACCTCAAGGGGCCAAGCATCGCCCCCTGCGTGGCGCGATTGAATTGCCAAATGCTCACCTTCCTTCCCGGATTGGCAACCCCAAAACGTCCCAGGTACTTCCCACTAACCTCACAATCAGGAAGCGAGATATCACATCTGGCATCCGACATTCCAAGATTCCAAGTGATGCCTGAGGCTCTCCCACCCTGCTCACTCGCTGGAATTCCCCTTTCTGTGCAGTATTCTTGTCTGCGTGTGGACAAGGGCTGTCTGGAGGTTGGGAAGTTTTGGGGCTTGGCTCACAGCGAGTCGCGCATGCAAACGCTTGGTTCCCTATGGCGTTCCATGGGGCCAAGGTTTGAGGGACCCGCCTTGTGTGACATTCAACTCCCATGACCAAGGTTGGCTAAAAAGTTCGTCCTGCAGAACAACACACCAAGGATCCAAACCACATTGCCATCCTCGATTGCCCCTTAGAGGCCCAAAGCAACCCTGCCTTTTGGCCAAAGCGAAGCCGAGTGAGCGACGCGTGAGGCGTGACGCGTGGTGACGAGCGAGGGAGCCAAGCTCCGTGGCAGCAAAAAAGCAGATCGAGCCATCAACTCCGCTCCCGCAAACCCTCAAACTGGAAGGTTTAAGCTTCGTGGGCCCCGTTTAATGACGTTTTTCTCCAGCAAGTAGCGAGTTCATTCAACTCCGGCCCACAGAAACGTGCCGAACACCTCAAGTCTTGGAAATTCCCGCTCTGGAATTGCAGGCCTAAAGCTGACGGCCCAAATGAAAGCTCCGCCGGCTGCTCCAGGAGCCCTCGCAACGGGATGGGTCCACGACGATCCATGGCTACGCTGCGTTTGCATCAGCCCTGGGAGCTTGATTCGCGCTGCTGAAATGCGAAGATTCAGGAACTTTTTGTACGCACAACTTAGTCCCAGTTGCCGTCCGGATAGCACTCCATCCGATGCGTTTCAAGAACCTTCCCTGGACCCAACCTAAGGAAACCGGAGGAACCGGAAACTCACAGCTCCGGCTCAGCCAATTTCTGTGACCATTCGACTCGCAACCAACAAACTTGGACCTGGTCGACTCGCTTGACTGAAGCTAACCAAATCTGTGACAAACGCGCCCAGGTTTGTCGGATTCGAGCTATGTCCATGTGACGCAAGGGCCGTAGATAGCGACCGCTCGGGCAGAGTCGCGCAGTGGGCAGCTGCTTCGCAGCAGTCCGGCCGTCCCGAAATGGCGAAATGACATGACTATACTCTTGAAGCGAGTCCTTGGCAAAGTCTAGAGATGTGGCAACACGAGGACGGGTGACGGGGACCACATGGCACACTTCAAGTCCAAGGTTGCATTGATGGGATCAAGACAAAAACCTTGAACAGATCAAGCTGGGAGCGGCAAGCCCAATACGAGATCTCAGGCCTTGTTTGGGAGCGCTCTGCCCGCACACACTAATCCCGCAAGCAGGACAGCTCAGGATCCGAACTAAAGTTGCAGCTTGCCCCGCTGGCCATGAAACCCGCTGGCGGGTTCAGGCAAGTGACTTTGGCGCAGCGGACTGAACAAGTTGAAGCCCTGTGCGTTCTGGGTGTGGCAGTCCTGCCTTTTCGCCGCCCTGATCGAAACTTGACGGGCGCCTAGCATATGTTTAAAGGGCGCGGGCCTAAGAAGCCATTTCTACGTAAACGCTTGAGGACAAGCGCATAACTCGTAGAACCCAAATCATCACCTCCAAGCTGGCCTGTGAATAAGGATGCTCAGAAAGCGGGCAGTCCAGTTGGACCGTTCTGAACCGTGCCGGCTGGCTTGCCGGGTTGCTTGGCCCTACTTGAGGCTCTTTGGCCGCAAAAAACAGCGATCGCAGACCCGGACCTCACGTAGGATGCCCACCTGCGAGGAGGCATGGTGGACAGTTCCAGCGGAATCGGCCTCCGTGTCAATACGAAAGCCACACTGAACGATGCCCCAATTGAACGTCACAAAGTCACATGATGTCACATGCATGTGCGTGGCACTCAAGAATCGTCCTTATTCATTGTTTTGGTTTGGGGGAGGGTTCTAGGATTTGGAATTCACTGCTTGAGATCAGCGTTCCTGCATAAATTCTGGTATAGAGATTCAAGGGTGTGAGTGGCCGAAGCCTTTAACTCAGACTCGTATCTTCATTGAGGAACTTGCGCACAAACAACAAATGAGGGGTGCAAACAACAGGTCGGGGCTCCTGAACACCAATTTGTTCTTCCCGGGACCCGATTTCGCTGGCCTGCGGCAGGGCCTGCTTCTGCTGGGCACACCCGTCGCAAACCACCGCCCCGCAGGAATGGCCTCAGACTGTGGGATTCAGGTGGAAGCTCCTTGAAACAACTGGGATTCGCTGGTGGGTGTCAGTAAAAATTGCCATTTTCAGAGGTCCGGACAGGGAATTGACTGGCAGTACTTCACCACTAATTATGAAGCTCACACTCGAAGTGGTCGAGGTGAAATCCAAGTGTTTGACTTTGATAAGCTCTAAGAGCACTTGAAATTGGCTCACAGACAAGGGGACCTCGCGTCTACCCATACCAGGCCACTTCGTGCATCCTGGGCGCCCTTCTGGAAAATGGATGATGGCACCGGCAAATGACTGGGGCCAAACTAACGCGCCATCTGTCAACTCTGAACCCAACCTGGGTGTACCGGGTTCACCGGTGTGCCCTTTTCTTTCGATCGGGTGCTCTTAAACAGGAAAACCGTGCGCTTTAAGGCCTGGCAAAGACACCCCGGACTGGGCGCCCGGCAGCGGCACCTGGCCGCCATCTTGTGGGGCTGGGAGCGCAGCACTGTAGACCAGATGAAGTCCGTGGTGCAGCAGGCGCCTCAAAGTGGTCCCGTTGAAAAGTGGTGGGTCCTAGCATTTCAGTGGCAGGAAGGGCATCAGTCTTATTCTTTCAGTACAGTTTTAGTATGGCGTCCTAGTATTTCAGCTTCTGGAGCCCGAATGGTGCCGCCAGCCGCACAAAGACCTTGCTCAGCCGCGGCGCAAACCGCCACCTGATCCACCGGCGCCCAGGGCTGCGGGCGCATGCCGTGGGCACCCAGCAGCGCCTGCGGAGTGGCATGAGACGATGTCTTTCACTTTTTGGACATCTTGAAAGAATTGTTTGGACTTTATTTTACCTTTTGGGCACAGCCAGCTTTTCGCCACATCTGGCGAAAAGTAAAGGATGTCGAGCCTCCTTGGACAGTCTCGAAAGACGATGCAGTGAATACGGGTGACGGACTTCAGCTTAGGGGGAACAGAAAGTGCAGCGAACTTCTGCGAAGCCACCGGGCTTGGCAAAAGCCAAGGCCTTGGCAGAAAGCCAAGGAACGAACGAGAAGTTTTGCACCGAGTTGTGCGAAGGGAACAGCGGATCCGCGAAGCGGGCGGGGGTTCCTACAAAGTCATTAGCGTCACTCTTCTTGAAACTGCCGGCCTGTGCTCAGCCCTGAGTGAAGAAAAGCCCTGAGTGAAGAGCCTGAACACATCCATCATGCTGCGGCACTTGTTATAGCTGCATTGCTTGAACACATGGCGCAAACCGCACGACGCTTGGGTGTCAGATTCTGGCTCGCTGCACGCAGCTGCCAACTACAATTTCTGTATGTGCATCCTATGGTATGCGCGTCACGCTTCCAGCGTGATAATCTGTGAAAGTCAGGCTGCATATGCATCTGTGCACATGTCACTGTAAGGTTCAGGCCTGATTCAAGGAAAGAATCAAGCGGCGATTTATGAGATCGCCCCCTCGTTCCGCGAGGCTGTTGTGGACTAATACCAGCAATTGCCACGTGCAAGTTTCAAAGGAACCAACCCAGCAGCCAAAGACATCGCGCATTTGGCCTGGCACAAGTCTTAAAATACGATGTCCTGTCATTATATCGCACTATTCTACACTATAACTACGACAACGCACCAACCTGAATTCAGGAATCGCTGGAGGGCCAGCATCACAAGTGAAATGGTCGTTTGACCAAGGTGAGCTGGCAGGAGCGAATGCCCTCCTTGCCCCCGAGCCCATTGGACGCTGATGAAAGGTGTGGCTTGCCAAAAGTGAGCGCGGAGTGTACGCGCCCACCGCCCGACAAAGCCTCCTGCAAGCCCTCTCTGTAGCTTGCGCCGGAGTGATCCTGACCTGAAGCTCTCAATGGACAGGCTGCTGGGAGAAAAGAGAATGCGTTTTCAAGCTGAAATCATGCCTCAGATGATGTGAAGAAGGTGCATTTTGGCAAGCGCTCCTTCCCAAGCCCGCTTGGTATGTTGGAGGGAACGGTGTATGTTTAAAGCCACCAACTCAACACAAAAAACAAAAAAAAAACAAGCGCACGCCAAGAAGGGTGAAGCTATTTTGGGAGGTTTCAGTGGCCAAAAGCAGCTCCCGCTCAATGGTTGCTGGCCCTGGGAGGAATCTTTGCCCCGCAACGCCCTCTGTCCAAGGGCAATGGTATCAAGGAATCTTCAGAGATAAAGCCTTGAAACTAGGACCCAACTCCAAACAACCCGAGTGCCAAACCCTTGACCACTGCAATCTCCCCAAACGACCAACATGGACACCAGAAGGAACACATTGGAGAAGTGGCAAGTTTGTGACCCCTGGCATGTCCATGTTATGCTTTGCCATGCTATGTCCTTGGGGGCTTGAATTTTCCAGAGAGAGCCCCTTGATTTAAGTGCGCTGAGCCCAGCACCGACACCGAGGTGAACCTGAATTCGATGCAGGGCCTTGGGTCGCAAACATGCCGTGTGTCTACTGCTTTGCTCCTTTGCAGGATTGCTTCCGTGCTTCTTTGGCTGGTTTCTTGCTGTGATTGATTGCTTGTTTGTCGTGCTTTGGTTTGGTCGGGTCTGGTCTGGTCTGGTTGTTTGTTTGTATGCTTGCTCGTGTGTGTTTGTTTCGTTGGTTGGCAGTGTGTTTGTTTGTTTGTTTGTTTGTTTGTTTGTTTGTTTGTTTGCTTGTTTGTTTGCTTGCTTGCTTGCTTGCTTGCTTGTTGGTGTGCTTGCTTGCTTCCTTGCGTGCGTGCTTGCTTTCTTGTCTGTGTTTGTTTAAGTGTTTTTCTTTTTTGGCTTGGTTGGGTTTGGGCTGGTTCGGCCTGGCTTGGGTTGTTTGCCTGTTTGCGTGCTTGTTTGTTTGCTTATTTACTTTTTTTGCATTTATCTGTCTGTCTATTTATGTCTGTATGTCTGTCTGTCTGCCTGCCTGCCTGTCTGTCTGTCTGTCCGTCAAGTCAGTCCGCTTGTGCGCTTTCCTTTTTGGGTTGGTTTGCATGTCTGCTTGCTTGCTTTCTTCTTACAATATTATCTTGGTTGGCCGGCTGCTGATTGATGATTTGCGCGCGGCCATGCGCGGCAACACAGGCGGCACTCGCTTGTTTGCTGAAACCGTGAAAATACAACTGACATTTCACCATCGGCATGCCCAGCAAGGTCCCTGCATCTTGGCGACCCAACAAACACTTGCAACAAATACACAAACATCTACACATGCAAGTTCTGTCTTGAATGTGCGTCAAGGGCAACGACGGCCCTAACACAATCTCCATCAGCCTGCTTCTGCATACGAGGCCCCCGGCTGGATGAGAGCGCCGGATCCACCAAGCCCTCCGTGCCCCGCAGTGGCGACCCAAATGCAGCAGCCGCCCGGGAGGCACCAGGCGGATCTGAGGGACGGACTTAAGTGGTGAGGGCTCTCGACCAGAGTCGTTCAGACACATGTCGGACAGAAATAATTAGTAGGGACACCTAGTGCAAGGTGAATGCCAAAATTCTTCCTCAACCCCTCACGCATTCTCTTGTACATCAATACGACGTCCATTTTCTTTGGCTGACGGCAATGCAGGTGGCCAGGGCTCCACGCAGCTGCAATGTCAGTCTCCACCGGCTCAGGTTCTTCTGGAGGCTCCTTGTCCCAGGGAGCTTTATAGGCTGGGGGCCCTCCAAAATGGGTTGCATCCAATGCTTACTGGAGTTAATTCTCATGGCTCGCACTGGCAAGGACCTCAAAGCTCATACATCAACCCATTGCAGCCCAAGAATCTCATCGAAGGGACCCCCCGCGCATGAATTTGTTTTGCATTTCAAATGGGCAGAAACATGCAAAACAGCGCGAACTTGTCGGTCAACTGGCAAATGCGAGGGAAACGCCCACGGACCACGGGGCATTCTGCCAGACCCACCCCTCTCCCCTCCCCACTCGCTCAGCTCCTGGGCCTCGGCGTCCGAGTCCTGAAATTGGACCCCCCAGAAACGGAAGTGGTCGAGGCACGCCCCGCTGGCATTTCCCTTATTCCAATGCGAAAGCCGTGTAGAGAGATCTTTGTGGGAAGGGGTGCCTGTTGTCTCTCAACATTATGCTGTTGCCGTGCCTGTTCCGAAAATCCTCCAAGCTGCGATAGACCAACTCCAGCCCCTGGCGCCTTCTTCGGTCTTCTGTGTTTCCTATTTGTTTTCCTCAGGCCCGTGTGCCACTGAACAGCAAGCTTGGTGGGAACGCAGGGTTGCTGGGGCCCACGGTTGGCATCGCTCATGCTAACCCATTGGTTCTTCCATGTCAATGGGGCTCATCCATCCGGCTTCCCATGAGGCAATGTAGCCAGCAGTGCCAGAGGAAACTCGTTTGAGGTTGGTCCGATTGCTGATGCTTGCAAGAATCCCAAAGGGAAAGGGACACCCATCAATGGCAAGCCGAACTTAAGGGGATTAACTTTTGAGTGTCCCGTAACCGGACGCTCGGGAAGAGGGGGACGTGGCTGCGGCGCCCAAAGGTTGACAGTGGAACTCAAAGTACCTCACAGCATCACCAGCCCACTTTTTGTCCAGCGCCAAAGTGGCATTGTACTGAATTTTAGCTCCGAGAAGAGCGAGAGGAAACACAGGCCATGTGTGTACACGTCACAGCCCGGGAATGTCTGAAAATCGGAGGGGCGATCGGGCGATCATGGGCGATCTCTACTTTCGCTGCACCCTCCAGCCGCCAGCCACAAACAGGCTTTACAGGGCTGTGGAGGCTCCGAAGACGACAAGTTCCTTCAGGGTTCCCCCGAACGGAAACGCACTCACAATCGGTCTATAATAATGATATTGGCAACGGATTGAAGAGGACTTTGGCGAACCCTGTCAAGTCTACATACACATGGTCACATGCCCATCATTTCAGTGGAAATGTCCCTTTCATTCTTGCAAAATATGGGTATGAACCTTCCATGGACACCATGTACGTGGAGAATGTCCACCAACCGATTTGGAGGGGTAGGACGCATTGGTGCCGGTAGCCTTTCTTCAAGCCCCTGTATCGGTCAAAGGCGTAGGCGTACGTTCCGCGTCTGGAGCCTCAAGACCAGCCGTTCGGATTAGCCCAGGTGACCGTGGGCGGACGCCCCACGCAGGGCTTCATGCATGTGGAAGAGCAGCAGGGGCTCGAGTCAGGTGTGCGCATCTCTTTCAGGCTTTATCAAGAGCTGCTTGTGGAAGAGAACATGTGCCAAGCGTCACAAAAGGAAGCGCCCTCAAAAAGGCCTGGGACAGATTGGAATTGGGACCCTTTTTTCAGTGCTCAATTTGGGCTTGCACCAGGGACGCTGAATGCTGACGGCGCCAACTACCAAATCCCGTGTCTACCGATCATGGCCATACCCATGAAGCCACAAACACGTGTTGAGAATCTGAAGCCAACGAAAACGAGTCAGGGCTACGAAGCCCTTGGCCTCACTCCGACTCGATGGATGGCGGCTATCGATCGCATCTCAGCCGCATGAAAATTGAACCGCGGCCCCAAGTAGGCCAAGGAAATCTGTATCTCCCGCGCGGCAAACGTGCCGGAAGGCAGCCCGGAGCTGTCGGAAAACATGCGCTGAGCCTGGGATCATGAACAGTTCTGCTCCCTGCCAGGAAAGACCTTCCCTCTAAAGTGGTAGCTTGGAAGCACCTAGTATGGTGTCTGGAAGCACTGGTAAAGTCCGAGCTTGTCCAAAGCAAGGGAAGGTCGCTACCAGGCTCACGAACGACCAGCAACAAAAAAACTGGAAACCCAAACTTGAGAAGGTCGTTTTGCTTCAAGCTCTCTCGTGGGCGGCTGCAGCTCCGGTCAAAAGCCCCCTCGGCGACTGCGAAAGCGTCGCCTTAGCGCGAAGCTGGGTGCCTTTGAGCAAGCTGCACAGTTCAATGGTGCAACCGGAGCTCTTCAGGCCCCCCCCCAAAAAAACACACACACACACACGAGGAAAAGCTGTTCAACCATGAACCCTTCAAGAAGGGTTGACAGGTAAGCCCGCTTGCTCTTCCTAAAGGCATGCCTTGGTTTCAAGGTAGAGGCGTCTGTCCATGGACAAGGGCGCTACACGCTACACACACACACACATCCTAGGGCCTAGGGTATTCGACCGTGTTTGCCCCCATTGCGCCACAATCAAACAACTTTTCGGGCCAACTGCCTTCTAGAACGTTCCACTAACCAATATTTGAAGGGACCCGAAGTGGACTCTAACAAAGCTAACAAACACATTCGAGCTTCCACCACAGCAACGAACATGTGTTTGCATCCTAGCACCCAGTTGGTCGATTCAAATTGGGTTCGCCTTCCTACTGTGAGGGAGCTGTTGCTAATAGTGTGGAAGCACATTTGCATGAACCGGCACTGAAGAGTGGTCTTTCAGAAACAAGGCCTCTAAATTGCTTCCGTTAAACAACTAAAATTATTTGTCTTCCAACTACCCGGTAAAACAATCACTAAAACTGCCTTCCAAGGATCAAAACGCAGCTTGCTCGGGCAACCGATCCAGGGCTCACATGCAAGGACTCACTAAGCCCGTCTTCACATTTAACATGAATATGAACTCTAGAAGTCTAAAAGGCCCAAGAGGCACGTGCTTGTCAGGAGCTCTTTGACTCACTGCACCCGGTGACCGTTGTGACCACGGCTCACCCGCTGTGTACAAACTGCCAGGCAAGGCTCGGCGTCGCAAATGGCAAAACTAGTCACACACCCTCTGTTTCCAGTTTTGACACATTCCCAAGTTGCAGTCCTTCATGCAACTTGAAACAGTAGGAAGGGGCCCCTGGTGCACGTTGCGCTTCAAGCAAATGGTCGAGTAATTCAGTTATTCTGGTTGCCGCTGTCAACACAGATAGTTTTAGGCCCCCCCCCATCCTGACAAGTTGGATTCCCCAATTTGAAAGCCTCCCTTGGCCAAGGTCTGTGCAACCCAGGGCCGTTTTCGCCGATGCCTGCAAACAGCTTGGCTCGTGTTTCACGCTTGGCTCAAAGTGCACTCTGCGCAGTCTCCGCCCTGTTCATGGCCGGAGAGAACCACCCTCAGAGACTGCCAACACCTCTAAATGCTATCGAGGGAAAGCTACATGAGAACAAGTGATGATTGGGATGCTGCAAGAATAATGGGACTGACAGGAAACGGAACGGCACAACAACAAAAAAAACAGCTTTGCCATGCATACTTCAACTTGGTGTGAACCATTTGTAGCTTGAATGGCTCCAAAATCACGCCAAATCTAATTAAGATGACTGCGCGTCACTCAGTGGCTTCGCAGTTTTTGAGAGGTGTTGGCGTTGGCTCAATGTATATCCCAAAGGCGTCATTTGCAAACCCAAAAAAACGCCTCAGGAAGATGGATAACCAAAAATCGAGTGCACGCGGGTTCATCTCATGCCTCAGGTGGGTGGCGGCCGGAATCTCCAAGAGGCAACTCCTATTCTGGTGCCCCTATAACCAAAACGGGTCGGTGGACCCGTTAGCGCAACTTTGCGATTGAAAGGGAGTGTCAAACAAACAAGCAAAGGCTTTGTTCACTGGTTGCTCCTGAACTTGGCTCACCCCCTGGTTACATCAGACCCCCACAGTGACATTCTACCCTGGGTCAGCTCGAAAGACTTGCAGTCGGGGCCTCAATAAAGGGATGACATGGGGGCGAAGACCAGGGATGACGCCTCCCATGTTTTCAGAACGAAAAAAACACTTTATTGTATCAGGTATTCATGTCGGGGGGCGAGAATACCTTTGGAACAACTTATTGTATTGGGTACCCTTTGGTGTGAATCAGGCACCGGCATGAATCAAAAATAATCAAAAAAACCCATTTAGTCCCATGCTCGGACCAAGGAAAGCTGATCAAATGTTCACATATGTGTGCGCATCTATCTGCGTACATTATGCGTGCCTATGTTTGGTCCCTGGGCCCACCTTTCAAAATGGGCTTCCAGCCTTCGGGAAAAGGAACTCAAAACCCGCCTGAAAGCAAAAAGCTGGTTTAGACTGGGTGCTTCCTCTGAAAGTGACTGCGCAGCTCATGCTCTCCGTTCACAACCATCCAGAAGGGTGTCCCAGCATTTAGGATCAGTGGATCCCGAATCCGAGTTTACAGGCCAAACACACACAACCACATGCCTACTGCACAAACATGTGAAGCTACGCGCACCCTGGCGAATCGCTGAAGCAGACTCAACCCCATGCACATGAGAAGGCTTGCAAAGACCAAATGCGGCAGTTTGCTGTTGAACCGCAGGCTGTCCCCGGTTCAAAACCGCCACCAAGTCACGGGAAATGCATGCTTGTTGCTGCTGCCACTGCGATTGCTCGCTCCCTCGAGCTTCATCTTCCTGAGCGGTTGGGGTGTCACTCCACACGCGAATGCTACCGGGACAACTTAAGGTAAGTGTTTGGACCATCCACGTGTCACAATGGGCAGCAAAGGGTAAATTTCAACCTGGATATTAATTAACATGTTGGGCGAGTCGGAACAAGCCACCAATCGAATGGAAGCAAAGGGCACCTATGATAAACAAGCCCTTCATCGCGGATGAGGTCGCAAAGCCCCATGTGCGCTTCAAGCGCGTGCCAATGTAGGGGCTTGCCTTGACGCGCCCAATTTAGGAGCACCCTTATTTGGAGACACATTCATTAGCTTCACAGCAACCCAGGTCCAACTTAAAGGGTGCGAGCAGCATCGTCCACGCGGCGATCTGGCTCGTGAGCACGAGGGCAACGGTCGGGGGCAGCTGAACCTTGCTCGAGGCGTCTAGAAGCTTTCCTTTCGACGCGGGTCCACCTGTTTCCCTTGGTGTAGGGGAAATTGTGGGGGCCCGTTGAAAGTGGAAAAGGCCTCACCAAAAGGAACAGTGGTTTGCCACAACCCAGACTCCCAGCTGCAAGTATAAGTGAACGGAGCCTTGATCAACCCCCTGAATAACAACTGAAGGCTGCTACTCAGCGGTTAGCGGATGTTAGCGGTTTCTAGCGGCAGTTTGCCGGCTTTGTGACACCACCCCAACCCCCAACCCCCCCCGATATTCACAACATGCCCCATGCTTTAAAACCACCACCTTGGAGCGCGTCCATACCATGACGAAAACTTCCAGGGCCCACTTCGACAGCCGCATGCCCCCCGCCCGCAACGCAATGTCCTCACAAAAAGGAGCGTGTGTCCCGCGCATTTCCCGCAAATGCCACTCCAAAGCCTTACCTTTTGAACCCTGGTGAAGAAAAACAAACGACTTTGTAGAAAGGGCTGGGATCCAATCAGTGGGCTATTTTGGCACTCAAAACCATGAACCACCCGCCCAATTGGTAGCCCCCCACCACAAGGCCAAGTGAAGCATGCGCCTTTTATTCTGTGTATTGCTCATTTAAGTCTTGCTCCTTGTCCACAGTGGATGGCATTGTTGCCAGGAGTCATTAAATGACTCAAAAGGGGCGACTGGTCAGGAGATGTCTGGAGAGCAGAACCAACTCCCAGTTTAGAGCCGTCCTTCTGGCCAATCTGAACCGTCCGAACGCTGAACCCTTGATGGACGCTGCCGCTGGACAGGCTGACATGTTGAACACCGATTCTTGTTGGCGTCAGATTTGACGGTTTGCGTGGAGTGATCCTGTCTACTGCCAAGCTCTGATCATGAGGCTTAAAAGATGTGACTTCCTTTCTTCCGATTGATGACTCCCAGTTTCCCAGCGATCATGTTCAGGTCGACCCAACCCCTCTAAAGAAACGGAACCCAATTGAACGATTGGGGCGCTTGGTGCCTGTCAGCTACGGCGTGCCAAGCGACCAAGGAGAAGATCCCATAGCCTGGGCCGAGCAGGGCTGTTGAGACGCTCCGAGCACATGTGGCCCAGTGATTCGTTCAGGCCAAGCCATGAATCCTGGCGTCACTTAGGCCACGATAAGCTTTTGATACTCAGGGGGGCTACAGGGCGTTCATGAGATATACACATACATGCATTACATTGCAATAAATCAAATTGAATTACATTACATTACATTACATTACATACATGCACACACATACATACACGCACATTCATACATGCACATTACGTTGCGCAACGTGACGCTGCGTTACATTACATTAAATTAAACTGCGTACATGCATGCACACGTACAAACACACATTCATACATGCACAATAAAATACTTTACTTAACTTTACGTCACGTTACGCTACGCTATGTTACCTTACTTACATACATACATACATACATACAACACATACATACATACATACATACATACATACATGCATGCATGAATGCATACATTACATTACATTACATTACTTACTTACATACATACACTACATACATTACATACATGCATACATACATACATACATACATTACATTACATTACATTACGTTACATTACATTACGTACATACATACATACATACATACATTATATACATACATACATACCTACATACATACATACATACATACATACATGCATTACATACATTACATACATTACATACATTACATACATTACATACATGCATACATGCATACATACATACATTACATTACATTACATTACATACATACATACATACGTACATACATTACATAGATACATACATACATACATACATGCATACATTCCATACATACATACATACATACATACACTACATACATACATACATACATACATACATTATATACATACATACATACCTACATACATACATACATACATGCATTACATACATTACATACATGACATACATTACATACATTACATACATGCATACATACATACATACATACATACATACATTACATACATACATACATACATACATTACATACATACATTACATTATATTACATTGCATTACGTTACATACATACGTACATACATACATACATTACATAGATACATACATATATACATTAACACATACATACATACATACATACATTACATTACATACATACATACATACATTACATACATACATATATACATTAGATACATTAGATACATACATACATACATACACACATACATACATGCATTACATACATTTCATACATGCATCGATACATACATACATACATATACACCTACATACACACACATACATACATACACACATACATACCATACATACATACATACATACATACATACATGCATGCATACATACATTACATACATACATTAGTACATACATACATACATACATACATACATACATACATACATACATACACTACATACAGTACATACATTGCATTACATTCATACATTCGTGCATACAACTCGTACATACACACATACCTACATACATACATAGCGTAACATAGCGTAACATACATTACAATACATTGCATTACATTACATACATTACATTAGGTTACATTACATTGCATTACATACACACATAGATTCACATACTTACACATATACCACCTACATACGTACGTACATACATGCATGCATACATGCATAACATACACACACATACACGAACATACACACATAGCTACACTACGTAGCGGCGGTGGGGGGATGGCCTTCGACGCAGCGCGATCCGCAGCTGCCTGGTCGAGTACGCTCTGTGGGGGCGCCTTGACCTTGCTTTCCCGCTTGGCAAAAACCACACGGGCAGATTTTGTTGCGGGTGCTGTGGATGCAGGCGCAGGTCGTTTGATGCTGACCTGCTCAGCTTCGTACACCCTGTCCGGGTTGAAGGCCGCCAGATCTGAGTACACGGCGCGCGCTAACCTTTCAGGAGGTGGTGATGCACTATAGTCGGCCCTCCCTTGACCTCGTTGTGGAGGGTTGGATGAGGACTCCGCCCTCGGTGGACGATGCCAGTAGGAATCTGGCAGGTCGCACGGGTCATCCGAGGGCGGTGGATGCGGCGCCCGACGTGTAGGTCTTGGGCGCCCTCGTACCGGTGCTGCAGGATCCAGATCCCTGTGCTGTCAGCCCGGGTTGTAGGGTAGGCGCAGTTGGCCGGCGCAAGAATCAGCGGCCGGCTGCTCAGGGATGGACGGGCCGGAGGTGTCGAAGAGCTGGTGCTCCTGGTCCTCGACCCCGCTGCGCTTCGAGCTGCAGCCCTGAGGGGAGTTCTGGATCTTGGGCGTCGGGATGACGCCTTCCCTGCCGGTGCAAGGGAAGGCTGATGCCTTGCCGGCGGTGTCTTCTTCCTCCACGATGAGGACCTCCCCACAGCAGTACATCTCCCCCTGCCCGCAGTTGTAGGCGGAGAGGAGCCCGTCCCGTCCGTCAATTGAAGCTCTGGACGGAGCCACTGCGCTTGGAGCTGCAGCCTAATCTCCCGGCCCGGCTGCTGTCTGTGTCACCGCTGCGCTTGGAGCTGCAGCCTTGATTGTGGACACAGTTGTGGTGGAGGATGGACTTGATGGGGTGCTTGGTTGTTGTGGCTGAGCTGGTGCTGGAGCCTGCCCTGCCGCGCCTTGAGCTGCGGCCTGCGCCCGTTGTAGGAGTGGGATGGGTTGATGTCGGCCTCGGGCGATGACGGCGTCGTAGAGGTCGGGGTAGATGTCCCGCAGATGCCGATAGCTCTGATCGGTGAAATCTGCTTGCCACGCTGGGAGGGAGCTCCGATGCAAGTCCGAAGCTTCCTCCCAGGGGACTTTTGCCACCCCAACCTTCAACTCCCGCCAGGCCCAACAGGTGAGCTCGTCGAAAGCCTCGTAGTAAAGCTTTCGGTGATGAACCCACCCGCCCCTCTGTCCTCGGGCCGAGAAGGCCGGAGCCGGGTCCATGCACGAAGTGCGCTGACTACCGGACTGAGGGGGCCTAATCCCAAAAAGCAGCAGGGAAAGAAACACAGCAAACCAGAAACCGGGACCCTTATTAACCCCAGTCCGGTAGGCGAAAACCCTGTTTTAATGATGGGCATTGGTCTTGAGCCAAACGGGCATTGCCGTTCGACATGTATTCATGCAAGCAACGGGGCCTCCAACATCACATGCATGCACACCCTTCTGGGTACCTCTTTGGGGGTCAAGGGGTCGTGATTATTCAACTACATACATACATTACATACATAACATTAAATTACATTACATTACATTACATTACGTTACATTACAGTACATTACATACATACATACATGACATGACATGACATGACATGACATGACATGACATTACATACATACATTACATACATACATTACATTACCCTGAGACTCCAAGAAGCTCCATTTTGGAAGCTCCAATTTGGAAGCTCCAAAATGGAGCTTCTCAGCAGCTCCATTTTGATGTTTTCAAGCAGCTCCATTTTGGAGCTGCCAGCTATGTTTGGAAGCTCCAAAATGGAGCTGCTAGAAGCTTCATTTTGGAGCTGCTAGAATCTTCATTTTGGAGTTGCTTAAGCTGTGATGTTCATTTAACTCTTCGTCGAGCTACACAGCTCTGCTTGCTTGCAGACTTTTACAGCTCAAGAACATGCTGGTAAGCTCAGCAGTGAGAAGGGCCAGGCTGTCTGGAGGTAGCACCTCTAGCCTGCCAAAGGCTAATCCCAAGGCTTTTAGTGGCCTGCGCAAGGCCCAGGATTCCACAAAGATATCTGAAAAAGAAGCCACTGCTGTGTTGAAAAGTGGTTTTCCACAGGGCTTCCATGAGTCTGCCTTCACTGGCAAAGATGAAGTTGTAGGTGAGCAGCACTGCCAATTTTTGGAGGCTTGGTATGGCTTGGGCACCCTCAGCACACCCACTTCCAGAAAGGCGTGGCAAGCTGCTTTCCCAAATTTGGGCAGCAGTTCTGTCAATGCAGTGCTCAAGAAAATCAGCGGTATCAAGACTTATGTTTTGAGAAAGCAAAGGAATGCTAAAACTGGTGAAAGGATGCCTGCATGGGTGAAGAAGTTGTTGGGGGTTATGAACCCTTACCTGCAAAAGGTGGAGCAACCTGTTGAACAAAATACAAAGCAAGTGAGCCTTCCAACTGCTGTGGACGAAAGTGGCACAGAAGAGCTGCCTGTAGCAGAAGAAGATGAATCCCCTAGCTGCATCAGTGTCAACAGCACTGCAGCACCCAGTCAATCCACCCAAGTTGCAAGCTTGCCAGGTGATGGTGGTATGAAAAGGCCTGCTGCCAGCATCTGTGTGGTTGAAGAGAAGCCTGTGCACAGTGCCTTCAAGAGGCCTGCGTCTGCCAGTGGTGGTGGCCTGAAAAAGGCTATTAGGAAGGCACCCATGGCTTGGCAGCAAAGCCCTTCCTTTGGCTTTGTGAAAGCCACTGTGGCCACAGAGAAATCTTACATTGTGAGCAAGAAAAAATTGGATGACAAGCCAACTTGCCTTGTCAATGTTCAAGGCGCTGGGGTTGATCATGGCCAAGTGGTTGAAGAGCTGATGGCTTTGGCCCTGAACCAGGGTGGCCTGACAAAGGCCATGATGGTGGCCAAGAAGCAGGAGCTGTTGAAGAAGTAAGTGGGCCAGTGGCAGTGAAGGACCTGAGAAAGGTTGGCCTGCACAAGGCCCATCAGCCCCAAATTGGGTGAGACTTTTGGAGCGTTCAATAAATATGACAAAAACTTAAAAAATAATAAATTGAAATATTTTTCAAAGAATACATATAGATGTATAAATGATAAACATATCTTTACATTTATCTATTCATTTTTATTGAACTTTTTCTGAAAAACACAGCATGTTGTTAGCATGTAGCATGTGCACCATGTTTTTCGTGTGACATGCATGGTTGGTCAGTATAGTTTTCATTTTTGTCATGGTTTCCATGGTTGTCATTTTTGGTGGTTTGGTGTAGTTTGAAAATGAGGGTGGTGTTGAGTTGCTATGGGCAGCAACTCTGGCTCAAGGTTGTATACACTCACTGAACTGGCAGGCACTATGTGTGGCCTGCAAAAGGCCTTGGTTTGGCTGTGCGTGCTGCTGCCCGCAGCACTGTCTGGGAGGTGGGACTGGAGTGAGTCTGTTTGGCATTTGGGGAGTTGGTGGCGGAAGCATTTTGAATCAGATTACTGGTGTTTGGTCACTGACTCAGGGGAGCTGCTGTACCAGGATGATATCGATTGGTTTGACAACTGGGGGTATGATCTGCCCTGGCCTGAGCAAGGCCCAAAAACCAAGACGAGAGGCTGCACCTTGAAGCCTAATTTGGCAACTCGTGAAGATGACCCAGGTTTTGTGCCAAGTCATGGCGCAAGCAGCTCAGCTGGCCCTTCTGGCCCTGGAGGGTTGCCTGCGCAAGGCACAGGTGATGAAATCGTCGAGGCGCTCATCACCTTGCAGGAAAAGTTGGGAATGTCCAACAGATGGGACAAAAAAAGTTTCAGAGCCCAACTGAGGAGAACTATCAAGAGGCTCTGTGAGAGGGAAGACATTCCTCTTCCTGAGTGGTGGGAAGGGAGTGGGGTGAGCACCCACCAATACAAAATGAAAGCCCACCAATTCACAACCGACATGCTCAATCGCAAGCTGAACAAGCTCAATACTGGCCCTGTAACAGGGTTGCCTGCACAAGGCAGTGGGAGCACTCCAGGCAGCACTCCAAGGGGTGCCAATCACACCCCAGCTGGGCCCAGCGCAACCCAAACCATCATTTATATGATGCAGAATGTGTTGGATGACTTGGCTGTGCTGCATCCTGGCATTCAAGATGAGGTCAGGGCAGCATTTGGGAGCCCCAGGATGCCAACTGCTCCTGAGTTGCCTAAACAAGGCAGTGGAGGTGCAAATAGCTCAGACTCAGAATCCAGCAGCTCATCTCCAGCAGTGGACCAAAGGAAGACCAAGAGTGAGCCTCCTAACAGTCCCAGGGAGCTTCCTGCAAGTTCAGGCCCTGAGGGGTTGCCAGCACATGGCAGAGATGAAGCTGCGTCAGAGGAACCTGGACCTCCAGCTGCAGCTGAGGCTGGTGGAAATGAAGTGGAGGAGGCCTCTGCAGCTGCAGTGGAGGCCCCTGCGGCTGCAGTGGAGGAGGCAGTGGAGGTGGAGGTGAACTCATCTGGCCCCAGCGGGTTGCTTGCACAAGGCATGAATGGTTCCTGGATTGCTTTGAGTCAAGCTCCCACTGAGGAATCCTTCACCCTCCCTGACCCAGATGAGTTGTAGATAGAAAAGCAGTTGACTGGCCCTGAGGGGTGGCCTGAACAAGGCCAACAGTTTGCCCAGCTCACCAGTAGCTGTGGACAAGCCTGCACTGGCAGGTAAATGACTTGAAAAAAAGTGAAATATCAAAAAATGTTAAAATAAAATTTAAAGGTACAAATTAAATATAAAATAACGTCTATTTATACCTGTTTCCTTTAAGGACAAAATATTTTCAAGAATATTTAAACATTTTGTTTAAATAAAGAAATATATATATATATATATTTCTGGATTTTTTGGAAATGTATAAACAAAAAATGTATATTTTTGGAATTTTCAAAAACGATTCCAGTGAACCCTTTGGCCTTGAGAAGGTGGCCTGCACAAGGCCCAAAGCCAAAACACAACCACACAGGAGCCACCAAACTCAAAGCTAACCACCCAAAAGCCCACACCTGAGACCACCCACAAGTTCAATCAGCCACCAAAAGTCCAGGCCCCAGCCCCCAAAAGTTCAGGCCCCAACCCCCCAAATTTTCTGGCCTGAAACCCAAAAAGTTCAGATCTGAACTTTCGAAAGTTCAGAGCTGAACTTTCTGAACTTTTGAGTTTAGTATTGATTTTAAATGAAAAAGGTTAAAAAGTTCAGAATCTGAACTTTTAAAAGTTCAGAATCTGAACTTTTTCTCGGTGATTTTTCTCAATTTTTCAAGGCCAAAAAAGACTCAGATTTTGATTTGTTCATGGTTGGTTGTTGTTTTTTTTTGCTTGGTGTTTTTCATTTTTGTTTGGTGGCTTGGGTTCTCCTGGCTTGTTTGGCTTTGGGCCCCAATGTTTTTTTTTGCAGCCATTTGCAGCTCAGGGTTACAAATAGAACCCTTTTGGCCAGTATGGAAGTGCACTCCCCCATGAAAAGGCCAGCAATGGCCACACCCAAGAAGAGCCCCATGAAAGGGTCACCTGCAAAAGGTGCAGCCACAAAGGGTGAGCCTGTCTCCCCTGCACCTTCCAAGCCCACTGCTGCCAAGGCTTCTGCACAGAAGCATCCCCCCATCCCAAAGGATGCTGCCAAGAGGATGCACAGCAAGTTGCAGACTTTAGCCAAGTCTGGCAAGGATGGCCTGCAAAAGGCCTACAAGCAGTGCAAGACCCAGGAAGAGAAGAGGTCATTTTTTTATGACAAGTACTTGCTTGACCCAGAGGTCTCTGAGAAGACTGTCCTGAAAAAGGACAAGCAGGAGAGGGTTGTCACTGAGGACAACATTGATGACTGGTTCACAGCAGAGCAGGTGGCCAAGTTCAAGGGCATCGAACCTGGTGTGGACCAATACAAGGAACTGGTTGCGGCCAGTGTCAAAGGCTTGCCAGAGAGAAAGCATGAGGATGAGAACCTGGCAGCCTTGGGAGTGGCGCAGTACCATTACCAGGCTACCAAGACAAAGAACCAAACTCTGAAGAGAAAGTCGTTGGAGCTGCAGGAGCAAGTTGGTGAAGTTAGCCAAGAAGACTTTGCTGACATGCGAGCAGCCATGAATCCTCAGAGCGGGCAGAGGATGATTGGCAGCAGTGGCTCTAAGCAGTCCAAGGGGGACAGTGGTCCTAGCCTGCGCAAGGCTGAGGGTGAGGTGGATGTCGAAGTGAATTGGGTGCAGGTGTACAAAGACAACCAGAAGAAGTGCAAGAGCTCTTTGGGCAGCATGGCAGCTGAGTTGCACAACTGCGACACCTTGCTGGGAAAGATTGCAGCCCTGCCTAACAGCAGTGAAATGAAGCCTCTGCTGAGCAAGCAGGTCCAGGCCCAGAAAAAGCTGATGGAAGATGAAAAGAAGAAGTTCCTCAGTGAGCACCTGGCCTTTCCCAAGGCTTGCACTGATGAGGCTGCAGCTGAAGAAAAGAACGAGGCTTTGACTGACTTGGTCAACAGGATGGCTTCCTTCCTGAAGGGGTGGAAGAAGGAGCTCTCTGCCCACAAGAATTTCTTGGACCAGGAGGGCTGAAGCAAAAAGCTTCTCTTTGCCACTTTGGTTGCCTGCATAAGGCAAATTTGGCTTCTAGCATCTGCAGCCCAAAGATTTGCAGAATGCTTTAGACCTTTCGACTGCTGCTTGGCAAAGAGAGCTGCTTGCTGCCGAGCTTTCTGGCTACCTTTTCCCACCCTTGTTTTCCCCAAGCTTTAACTTCCTACTGTAGACTTTTGGCTCAAGCTCCTTGGTATCTTTCAATTTTTCTTGGCACACATGCTAGCCAGCAAATGGCTCCTGTTCCTGGCCTTGTGCTTAGGTGGCCTGCACAAGGCCATTGCTGGAAAAACTTCTTCTTCCAAGAGAAAAGCTTCTGAGTCTGAGTCTGAAGACTGGGCCCACTTTGCTTTGCATTTGCATAGCAGCAATCAGTTGCCAGGCACTGAGGCCAAAAGAAACATAGAGAAGGCATCTAGGGCAGGTGCTAAGGGCTTGAAGTTGAAAGCCAAAAAAGGCAAAAAAAATGCTGCGAGGACTTTGAGGAGGGCTTGGCCCAAAACCACATGGCCAAGCCTTTATTGGGCCCAGATTCCAATAAAGGACAAAAAGACTAATACAAAAAAAATGGTGAACTACCCCTTTCAATTGCCACATGAGTGGCTTGGGCAATACATGCTAGACCCTAGGGCTCTGCAAAGAAGCCAGCCTGCGCAAGGCAGCAAGGTGCACAAGGCTTTGCTCAAGCAAAGCTTGAGGCTCAGTGCTGAAGACCCACAAGGGACATGGATGTCTGGCCAGCATATGGCCCTTGGTTTCCATGGGGATGGTGTGCCTGTGCAAGGCACTATGAGACAAGAAAGTTTAGATTTTCTGACCATCAACATGCCCAGCAACAATCACCACAAAGATTTCAGGGTACCTTTTACCGTAATCCAAGGAGCCTGGCATTTCAATTATGAAACTAAAAAAGCAATCTTGGAAGTGCTCCTCTGGTCTTTGGATTGCCTGAAAAAAGGCAAGTACCCTACTTGCAGGCATGATGGCACCTCTTGGGGGGCACAAGACAAGAAGAGATCAGGGCTGCAAGGCAGCTTGCCTGCAAAAGGCATTTTGTGTGAGGTCAGAGGGGACTGGGATTGGCTGAACAGCTGGTTGAATTTTCCTACTTGGAACACTGGGTCTGGAATGTGTTGGCTTTGTGAAGCTAAACATATCAACTACAAAAATTGGGGGCCAAATGACAGGAAGGCTGGCCTGGACAAGGCCAAATTTGTGGAGAGAGTGCAAAACATGGGCAAGCAGCTGTGTCCTTTTTGGGAATGGCCTGAGCTCATTCCTTCAGAGCTTTGCTTGCCTGACTGGCTGCATGCTGTTGACCAAGGCATTGGGGCAGACATTGCTGGCCAAATTCTGGTGGAGCTGGCTGAGCAGCACCCAGCGAGGGCTTTCAAGGATAGGGTTGCTTGTCTATGGGAAGAAATCAAGCAGCTGTACAAAGAGTTCGATGTGGAATACAGGTTGGCCAGCTTGACACCTGGTGTCCTGAACAAGGACCAAAAGAAAACCAACAAAACTGCAACTTTGAAAGGGTTGGCTGCCCAAATCAGACATTTGGTTCCACTGCTGCCCATCTTAACAGCCAAATATTTTTCTGGTGGCAATGAGCACCAGCAGGCAGTCAACAAATTAGCCAGATTTTTGGCAGATGCTTACCAGTGCATGGAATCAAATGACATAGCTAGGCTTCCTCGATTGGGCCACAAGGTGGCTAGCCAGTACATGGCTTTGGAAAATGAAGCACTAAGGAATGACCCAAACACCACCACTTGGCACATTATGCCAAAGCTGCACATGTTCCAGCACATTGCTGATGCTCCTTATTCCCCGAAAGAATATTGGTGCTACAGGGATGAAACTGTAGGTGGGCAGCTGGCCGATCTCTTTACGAGGAGGTCTGGGAAAAATAACCCTGCCACAAATGCTTCCAACTGCTTGCTGAGGTGGCAGCAAGAGAACCATTTCCCTGCCATCCCTTTGGATTGAAAGCATGAGTATAGAGGGAGCTGCAATGCTTGGCCTGCACAAGGCCCCCAACCAACCAATCCAAGTTTCAAAAGCAGCTCATTTTAGCAGCCCCATTTGATAGCAAAAGCAGCTCATTTTAGAAGCTCCATTTTGATGTTTTCAAGCAGCTCCATTTTGGAGCTGCCAGCTCAATTTGAGAAGCTCCATTTAAGAAGCTCCATTTTGGAGCTGCAATTGCCGTTTTGGAGCTGGCAGCTCCAAAATGGAGCTTCTTGGAGTCTCAGGGTACATACATACACTACATACAGTACATACATTGCATTACATTCATACATTCGTGCATACAACTCGTACATACACACATACCTACATACATACATAGCGTAACATAGCGTAACATACATTACAATACATTGCATTACATTACATACATTACATTAGGTTACATTACATTGCATTACATACACACATAGATTCACATACTTACACATATACCACCTACATACGTACGTACATACATGCATGCATACATGCATAACATACACACACATACACGAACATACACACATAGCTACACTACGTAGCGGCGGTGGGGGGATGGCCTTCGACGCAGCGCGATCCGCAGCTGCCTGGTCGAGTACGCTCTGTGGGGGCGCCTTGACCTTGCTTTCCCGCTTGGCAAAAACCACACGGGCGGATTTTGTTGCGGGTGCTGTGGATGCAGGTGCAGGTCGTTTGATGCTGACCTGCTCAGCTTCGTACACCCTGTCCGGGTTGAAGGCCGCCAGATCTGAGTACACGGCGCGCGCTAACCTTTCAGGAGGTGGTGATGCACTATAGTCGGCCCTCCCTTGACCTCGTTGTGGAGGGTTGGATGAGGACTCCGCCCTCGGTGGACGATGCCAGTAGGAATCTGGCAGGTCGCACGGGTCATCCGAGGGCGGTGGATGCGGCGCCCGACGTGTAGGTCTTGGGCGCCCTCGTACCGGTGCTGCAGGATCCAGATCCCTGTGCTGTCAGCCCGGGTTGTAGGGTAGGCGCAGTTGGCCGGCGCAAGAATCAGCGGCCGGCTGCTCAGGGATGGACGGGCCGGAGGTGTCGAAGAGCTGGTGCTCCTGGTCCTCGACCCCGCTGCGCTTCGAGCTGCAGCCCTGAGGGGAGTTCTGGATCTTGGGCGTCGGGATGACGCCTTCCCTGCCGGTGCAAGGGAAGGCTGATGCCTTGCCGGCGGTGTCTTCTTCCTCCACGATGAGGACCTCCCCACAGCAGTACATCTCCCCCTGCCCGCAGTTGTAGGCGGAGAGGAGCCCGTCCCGTCCGTCAATTGAAGCTCTGGACGGAGCCACTGCGCTTGGAGCTGCAGCCTAATCTCCCGGCCCGGCTGCTGTCTGTGTCACCGCTGCGCTTGGAGCTGCAGCCTTGATTGTGGACACAGTTGTGGTGGAGGATGGACTTGATGGGGTGCTTGGTTGTTGTGGCTGAGCTGGTGCTGGAGCCTGCCCTGCCGCGCCTTGAGCTGCGGCCTGCGCCCGTTGTAGGAGTGGGATGGGTTGATGTCGGCCTCGGGCGATGACGGCGTCGTAGAGGTCGGGGTAGATGTCCCGCAGATGCCGATAGCTCTGATCGGTGAAATCTGCTTGCCACGCTGGGAGGGAGCTCCGATGCAAGTCCGAAGCTTCCTCCCAGGGGACTTTTGCCACCCCAACCTTCAACTCCCGCCAGGCCCAACAGGTGAGCTCGTCGAAAGCCTCGTAGTAAAGCTTTCGGTGATGAACCCACCCGCCCCTCTGTCCTCGGGCCGAGAAGGCCGGAGCCGGGTCCATGCACGAAGTGCGCTGACTACCGGACTGAGGGGGCCTAATCCCAAAAAGCAGCAGGGAAAGAAACACAGCAAACCAGAAACCGGGACCCTTATTAACCCCAGTCCGGTAGGCGAAAACCCTGTTTTAATGATGGGCATTGGTCTTGAGCCAAACGGGCATTGCCGTTCGACATGTATTCATGCAAGCAACGGGGCCTCCAACATCACATGCATGCACACCCTTCTGGGTACCTCTTTGGGGGTCAAGGGGTCGTGATTATTCAACTACATACATACATTACATACATAACATTAAATTACATTACATTACATTACATTACGTTACATTACAGTACATTACATACATACATACATGACATGACATGACATGACATGACATGACATGACATTACATACATACATTACATACATACATTACATTACATACATACATACATACATACAGACATACATAAAGACATGCATACATTGCATACATACATAACATACATACATACATACATACATACATGCATGCATGCATACATACATAGATACATACATACATACATGCATGCATACATTACATACATGCATACATACATACATACATACATACATTACATACATACATACATATACATACATACATACATACATATACATACATACATACATACATACATACATACAGTACATACATTGCATTACATTCATACATTCGTGCATACAACTCGTACATACACACATACCTACATACATACATAGCGTAACATAGCGTAACATACATTACAATACATTGCATTACATTACATACATTACATTAGGTTACATTACATTGCATTACATACACACATAGATTCACATACTTACACATATACCACCTACATACGTACGTACATACATGCATGCATACATGCATAACATACACACACATACACGAACATACACACATAGCTACACTACGTAGCGGCGGTGGGGGGATGGCCTTCGACGCAGCGCGATCCGCAGCTGCCTGGTCGAGTACGCTCTGTGGGGGCGCCTTGACCTTGCTTTCCCGCTTGGCAAAAACCACACGGGCGGATTTTGTTGCGGGTGCTGTGGATGCAGGTGCAGGTCGTTTGATGCTGACCTGCTCAGCTTCGTACACCCTGTCCGGGTTGAAGGCCGCCAGATCTGAGTACACGGCGCGCGCTAACCTTTCAGGAGGTGGTGATGCACTATAGTCGGCCCTCCCTTGACCTCGTTGTGGAGGGTTGGATGAGGACTCCGCCCTCGGTGGACGATGCCAGTAGGAATCTGGCAGGTCGCACGGGTCATCCGAGGGCGGTGGATGCGGCGCCCGACGTGTAGGTCTTGGGCGCCCTCGTACCGGTGCTGCAGGATCCAGATCCCTGTGCTGTCAGCCCGGGTTGTAGGGTAGGCGCAGTTGGCCGGCGCAAGAATCAGCGGCCGGCTGCTCAGGGATGGACGGGCCGGAGGTGTCGAAGAGCTGGTGCTCCTGGTCCTCGACCCCGCTGCGCTTCGAGCTGCAGCCCTGAGGGGAGTATGTATGTATGTATGTATGTATGTATGTATGTATGTATGTATGTAATGTATGTATGTATGTATGTATGTATGTATGTATGTATGTATGTATGTATGTATGTATGTATGTATTGTATGTATGTATGTATGTATGTATGTATGTATGTATGTATGTATGTATGTATGTATGTATGTATGTATGTATGTATGTATGTATGTATGTATGTATGTATGTATGTATGTATGTATGTATGTATGTATGTATGTATGTATGTATGTATGTATGTATGTATGTATGTATGTATGTATGTATGTATGTATGTATGTAATGTATGTATGTATGTATGTATGTATGTATGTATGTGTATGTATGTAATGTAATGTATGTATGTATGTATGTATGTATGTATGTATGTAATGTATGTGTGTATGTAATGTATGTATGTATGTATGTAATGTAATGTAATGTAATGTAATGTAATGTAAATGTAACATACATACATACATACATACATACATACATACATACATACATACATACATACATACATACATACATACATACATACATACATACATACATACATACATACATACATACATACATACATACATACATACATACATACATACATACATACATACATACATACATACATACATACATACATACATACATACATACATACATACATACATACATACATACATACATACATACATACATACATACATACATACATACATACATACATACATACATTACATACATTACATACATACACACATACATACATACATACATACATACATACACACACATACATACATACAGACATACATACATACATACATACATTCATTACATTCATTCATTACATTACATTACATTACATTACATTACATTACATTACATTACATACATACATTACATGCATGCATGCATACATTGAATACGTCTCATACATACATAATACATACATACCTGGTTAGGCAACCGACGGCGCAGGCAATGTTGAAATGCGGCTATTTTCTTGACAAACAAGATTCGTATGCTGAAATCCACAGGTACCCCTTTGCAAATCAATATGGAATAATTTTGCTGTTGGGGGGGGGGGTACGGATTCTAGGTTTCTTGACTGATGCTCACTAGTCATGGGCTCTGGTGACTGGCTGCATGGGTCCTGCGCAAAGTCTCACTCCCCGCCAACGGAATACGACGTGGCCGGACGCTTGTCGGGTGTCAACTTGAGGGTTGACTGACCCCTTGAAGCTTTCTGGGCACCTGTCAAGGTGTAGGGTGACCCGGCGTCAACCCTGGATCTGGACTCTTGAGCCCACAGTTTACTAAATTTAAGCCTGGAAATATGATTCAGGCTTGCATTGAGGGAGTCAAGCATGGACCCGCACTGGCAAGTGATTCGTCGACGCACGCACAAATCAAACAGGCTCCTGACATGTCCCAGCGTGAGGACAGTGAGCACAAGGTGTCAGGAAAATGCTTCCGCTGACCTCTAGCACCGTCAGCGCATAAACATCGCACAGCTTGACTCCCAGTCTTCCCATCTGATCCCTTCGCCCCTCCGGCTGAGCAGCAAATGAAGGCCACCAGGAGGAAGGACACCACAAAGTGCATGTCCATCGACGCCATTTCACTGAAGTAGGGAAGTCGGAAAGGTGGCGTACGCCAAAGGATTCGCTCACGCGCGGGTCTTTGAGCCGTCAGATTCTGGCAAACAGGCTCTAGATTCTGGACAGCTCCCAGGGAACGTAAGCTGCCACGTTTCCAAGTGCTCAGGGCTGCACAGTGGGCCACTTGCGAACTCCTTCCGGGCTTTTGGGGTCACAGGCTGATCTACTGAGGGCCTCCCTGAAGCTCCTTGCGCTCGGAAGCGGGCCACAAAAGCGGATGAGAAACCAAATCTCCAACCCCAAAGTTCGAGGCATGTTCCTTGGCAGTTCCCACGCCTGGGAGTGTAAAGAGGCCAGAAACTGTCTTAATTAAAACCAGGCATCCAATAAGTCTATTCACATGAAAACTGAAAATGGAAAGTGCTGCTGTCGCTGCGTATGATTTTGCGACGTCCCCTACTATCTTCAACTGCCAAGGTCTCGACTGCAGCAGGAAGCTGCACAAATCCAGCGTGATCCATCATCCATATCCAGCCCCTTATAGCTTCATTCGGAGGAAGCGAACCATTGGTTTTCAGCATCTTGTGAGGCCCCTTCACTTTGGAAGATACCGTGCAGCATGCTCAATCTGCCAACAAAAATGCAACGGGGTCGTTGTCCAGCAGCCAAGCACACGTAAGGCTTGGGTCGGGACATATCCCCAAGAGGCCTTGAACTTGCAAACGGAGGCCAGGGGGGGTAACACTCCCCATTCACGTTTACTCCTGTGAGCCAATGGTGCCAACGGACTCCGTTCGGGTCCTCCTGCGCCGTGGCGCAGCAAAGGAAGCCCTTCTTCTTGGGCGCCTGGCCAGGAGCAAGTCGAGCAATGGTTTACTGCATTAATTGGTAATAAACCAACCCAGTTTTCGTGGTTGAAGGTTGGTGGCTCGTCCATGTCCCGGACGCAAATAGGCGAAGAAAAGCGTCACTCCACCAAAATCGGTGTGTTCTCGTTCCAGTATGGCTTGCAGGGGACACAGCAACCGGACCCCTCCCCAAAGTGCAAATACATGCAACACATAGAAAGGGTGTGTGTGTGTATGGACGTATGCACCTAGCTGATGTGTTTTTTCCACTCTTCACCGATCTGGAAAAATAACAAGCAGAAATCAAGCGAAGGCATGGGTGAGGATGGAAAATGCGAGGCGCTATAATTTGCCCAGATTCTTTTGTTTGCGGGGGGCCTTGACAAATGACTGCGTCTGCAAACCGCCTGGCTGCAACTGGCACAGGTCGGCATGTCGGGTAAGATACAACACCCTGGTGCAGGGAAGGTTAGAAAGGGCTTTCACTTGCAGCCTGCTTCTTGCTTCCAGCATTCTGTTAGATAGCGGTTAATAAAAGGGGAGTGAATACAGAAAAACAAATCTCAAACTTATTCACTCTCCTACAAAACAAAAAGGGTAGGTATTACAGAAAAAAATCGGCCCGAAATATGTTCCCTTCCAAGAATGGGCTAATTTTGAGGGTTGAAACGTTTGAGTCCAACGCCACGCTCCTCCCAGTCCCAATCTCTGGGTTGCTTCCTGTCCCAAACCACCAAATTCCTTATCACAGTGCATTGGGAAATGGGGTCTGAAATTCGCCACACGCTTCTAAGCTTCTAAGCCTCTAAGCCCCTTGAAGCACACAAGCCTCCAAGCCTCTAAGCCTCTAAGCTTGTAAGCCTTTGCAGTCCTTGCGCCTCTAGGCCTGCGCGCTCCTAAGCCTCTAAGCCTCTAAGCCTCCAAGCCTTCCAGCCTCCACGCCTCTAAGCCTCTAAGCCTCTAAGCCTCCAAGCCTTCCAGCCTCCACGCCCCTAAGCCTCTAAGCCTCTAAGCTCCAAGCCTTCCAGCCTCCACGCCCCTAAGCCCCTAAGCCTCTAAGCCTCTAAGCCTCCAAACGCTTAGAGGCTTAGGCGCTTATAGCTCAGGCGCTCAGAGGCTCAGAGGCTTTGGCGCTTAGCGGCTTCGGCGCTCAGCGGCTTCGGCGCCTAGCAGCTTCGGCGCTTAGCGGCTTAGGCGCTTAGAGGCTTAGGCGCTTGGAGGCAAAGGCGCTAGAGGCTTAGGCGCTTAGAGGCTTAGGCGCTTAGCGCTTAGGCGCTTAGAGGTTTAGGCGCTTAGAGGCTTAGGCGCTTAGAGGCTTAGGCGCTTAGAGGCTTAGGCGCTCAGAGGCTTTGGCGCTTAGCGGCTTCGGCGCTCAGCGGCTTCGGCGCATAGCAGCTTCGGCGCTTTGCGACTTAGGCGCTTAGAGGCTTAGGCGCTTGGAGGCAAAGGCGCTAGAGGCTTAGGCGCTTAGAGGCTTAGGCGCTTAGCGCTTAGGCGCTTAGAGGCTTAGGCGCTTAGAGGCTTAGGCGCTTAGAGGCAAAGGCGCTTAGAGGCTTAGGCGCTCAGAGGCTTTGGCGCTTACTTCGGCGCTCAGCGGCTTCGGCGCCTAGCAGCTTCGGCGCTTAGCGGCTGAGGCAAAGGCGCTTAAAGCTTTGTTTAAGCGGGAATCCACCGGATTTCCGTCTAATCTCCCTCCAGCACCTCTAAGCCTCTAAGCCTTGTAAGTCTTCCAGCCGCCACGCCCCTAAGCCTCTAAGTCTCCAAGTCTGTAAGCTTCTAAGCATTTCAGCCTCTGACCAAAGCCTTTAAACCTCTAGGTCTGTAAGCCTGCACGCTCCAAAGCCTCTAAGCCTCTAAGCCTTTAAGCCTCTAATTAAGCCATCCAGCCTCCACGCTCCTGAGCCTCTAAGCCTCTAAGTCTTCCAGCCGCCACGCCCCTAAGCCTCTAAGTCTCCAAGCCTGTCAGCTTCTAAGCCTTTCAGCCGCTGAGCCTGCACGCCCCAAAGCCTTTAAACCTCTATGTCCGTAAGCCTGCACGCTCCTAAGCCTCTAAGCCTCTAAGCCTTTAAGCCTCTAAGTCTTCCAGCCACCACGCCCCTAAGCCTCTAAGTCTCCAAGCCTGTCAGCTTCTAAGCCTTTCAGCCGCTGAGCCTGCACGCCCCAAAGCCTTTAAACCTCTAGGTCTGTAAGCCTGCACGCTCCTAAGCCTCTAAGCCTCTAAGCCCTGTAAGCTTCTAAGCCTTTCAGCCCCTGAGCCTGCACGCCCCAAAGCCTTTCAACCTCTAGGTCCGTAAGCCTGCACGCTCCTAAGCCTCTAAAGCCTCTTACGCCTCTAAGCCTCTACGCCTCTAATTTAAGCCACCAGCCTCAGCTCTAAGCCTCTATGCCTCTAAGTTTTCCAAGAAGCTCTAAGTCTCCAAGCCTGTCAGCTCCTAAGCCTCTTAGCCGCTGAGCCTGCACGCCCCAAAGCCTTTAAACCTCTAGGTCCGTAAGCCTGCGCGCTCCTAAGCCTCTAAGCCTCCAAGCCTCTAAGTCTTCCAGCCGCCACGCCCCTAAGCCTCTAAGTCTCCAAGCCTGTCAGCTTCTAAGCCCCAAAGCCTTTAAACCTCTAGGTCTGTAAGCCTGCACGCTCCTAAAGCCTCTAAGCCTCTAAGCCCTGTAAGCTTCTAAGCCTTTCAGCCACTGAGCCTGCACGCCCCAAAGCCTTTCAACCTCTAGGTCCGTAAGCCTGCACGCTCCTAAGCCTCTAAGCCTCTAAGCCTCTAAGCCTCTAATTAAGCCATTCCAGCCTCCACGCTAAACTAATGCCTCTAAGCCTCTAAGCCTTCAGCCGCACGCCCTAAGCCTCTAAGTCTCCAAGCCTGTCAGCTTCTAAGCCTCTTAGCCGCTGAGCCTGCACGCGCCAAAGCCTTTTCTGTAAGCCTGCGCGCTCCTAAGCCTCTAGGCCTCTAAGCCTCTAAGTCTTCCAGCCGCCACGCCCCTTTAGAGGCTTAGGAGCGTGCAGGTTTACGGACCTAGAGGTTTAAAGGCTTTGGGGCGTGCAGGCTCAGCGGCTGAAAGGCTTAGAAGCTGACAGACTTGGAGACTTAGAGGCTTAAGCCTCCAAGCCCTGTAAGCTTCTAAGCCTTTCAGCAGGCTCAGAGGCTGAAGGGCTTAGAAGCTTACAGACATGGAGACTTAGAGGCTTAGGGGCGTGGCGGCTGGAAGACTTAAAGGCTTTGGGGTGTGCAGGCTCAGTGGCCCAAAGCCTTTAAACCTCTAGGTCCGTAAGCCTGCACGCTCCTATGCCTCTAAGCCTCTAAGCCTCTAAGCCTCTTATTAAGCCATCCAGCCTCCACGCTC
>CAUJNA010003225.1:604708-644708 GCA_963377175.1 Effrenium voratum
CAAGCCTGTCAGCTTCTAAGCCTTTCAGCCGCTGAGCCTGCACGCCCCAAAGCCTTTAAACCTCTAGGTCCGTAAGCCTGCGCGCTCCTAAGCCTCTAAGCCTCCAAGCCTCTAAGTCTTCCAGCCGCCACGCCCCTACGCCTCTAAGTCTCCAAGTCTGTAAGCTTCTAAGCCTTTCAGCCACTGAGCCTGCACGCCCCAAAGCCTTTCAACCTCTAGGTCCGTAAGCCTGCACGCTCCTAAGCCTCTAAGCCTCTAAGCCTCTAAGCCTCTAATTCAGCCATCCAGCCTCCACGCTCCTAAGCCTCTAAGTCTTCCAGCCGCCACGCCCCTAAGCCTCTAAGTCTCCAAGCCTGTCAGCTTCTAAGCCTTTCAGCCGCTGAGCCTGCAAGCTCCAAAGCCTTTGAACCTCTAGGTCCGTAAGCCTGCACGCTCCTAAGCCTCCAAGCCTCTAAGCCTCTAAGCCTCTAAGCCTGTAATTAAGCCATCCAGCCTCCACGCTCCTAAGCCTCTAAGCCTCTAAGTCTTCCAGCCGCCACGCTGCTTGGAGGCTTAGGCGCTTAGAGGCTCAGGCGCTTAGTCGCTTTGGCGCTTAGAGGCTTGGCTTAGAGGCTTAGGCATTTGGAATAGGGGCTTGGGCGCTTAGGGGTTTGAGGGTTAGGCGCTTGGAATAGGCGCTTAGACGCTTAGAGGCTTCGTAGAGGCCCAAGTCGCAAGCCTCCACGCTTCCACGCCTCTCAGCCTCTAAGCGGGCGCTGGGAGCAGAGGCTTATAAGCTTAGGCGCTTAGAGGCTTAGAGGCTTGCGCGGCTGTTGATTAGTAGTAAGAGGCTTGGGCGCTTAGAGGCTTAGAGGCTGGTGTTGAAATAGGCAGACCCCTTCTCCCAATACAATGTCTGAAATTCGCCACACGCTTCTAAGCTTCTAAGCCTCTAAGCCCCTTGAAGCATAAGCCTCTAAGCCTCTAAGCTTGTAAGCCTTTGCAGTCCTTGCGCCTCTAGGCCTGCGCGCTCCTAAGCCTCTAAGCCTCTAAGCCTCCAAGCCTTCCAGCCTCCACGCCTCTAAGCCTCTAAGCCTCTAAGCCTCCAAGCCTTCCAGCCTCCACGCCCCTAAGCCTCTAAGCCTCTAAAGCCTCCAAGCCTTCCAGCCTCCACGCCCCTAAGCCCCTAAGGCCCTAAGCCTCTAAGCCTCTAAGCCTCCAAACGCTTAGAGGCTTAGGCGCTTAGAGGCTCAGGCGCTCAGAGGCTTTGGCGCTTAGCGGCTTCGGCGCTCAGCGGCTTCGGCGCCTAGCGGCTTAGGCGCTTCTTAGGCGCTTGGAGGCAAAGGCGCTAGAGGCTTAGGCGCTTAGAGGCTTAGGCGCTTAGCGCTTAGCGCTTAGGCGCTTAGAGGCTTAGGCGCTTAGAGGCTTAGGCGCTTAGAGGCAAAGGCGCTTAGAGGCTTAGGCGCTCAGAGGCTTTGGCGCTTAGCGGCTTCGGCGCTCAGCGGCTTCGGCGCCTAGCAGCTTCGGCGCTTTGCGCTTAGGCGCTTAGAGGCTTGGCGCTTAGCGCTTAGGCGCTTAGAGGCTTAGGCGCTTAGAGGCTTAGGCGCTTAGAGCTTAGTTTAAGCGGGAATCCACCGGATTTCCGTCTAATCTCCCTCCAGCACCTCTAAGCCTCTAAGCCCTGTAAGTCTACCAGCCGCCACGCCCCTAAGCCTCTAAGTCTCCAAGTCTGTAAGCTTCTAAGCATTTCAGCCTCTGAGCCTGCACGCCCCAAAGCCTTTAAACCTCTAGGTCCGTAAGCCTGCACGCTCCAAAGCCTCTAAGCCTCTAAGCCTCTAAGCCTCTAATTAAGCCATCCAGCCTCCACGCTCCTAAGCCTCTAAGCCTCTAAGTCTTCCAGCCGCCACGCCCCTAAGCCTCTAAGTCTCCAAGCCTGTCAGCTTCTAAGCCTTTCAGCCGCTGAGCCTGCACGCCCCAAAGCCTTTAAACCTCTAGGTCCGTAAGCCTGCACGCTCCTAAGCCCTAAGCCTCTAAGCCTCTAAGCCTCTAATTAAGCCATCCAGCCTCCACGCTCCTAAGCCTCTAAGCCTCTAAGTCTTCCAGCCGCCACGCCCCTAAGCCTCTAAGTCTCCAAGCCTGTCAGCTTCTAAGCCTTTCAGCCGCTGAGCCTGCAAGCTCCAAAGCCTTTGAACCTCTAGGTCCGTAAGCCTGCACGCTAAGCCCTAAGCCTCTAAGCCTCTAAGCCTCTAAGCCTCTAAGCCTCTAAGCCTCTAATTAAGCCATCCAGCCTCCACGCTCCTAAGCCTCTAAGCCTCTAAGTCTTCCAGCCGCCACGCTGCTTGGAGGCTTAGGCGCTTAGAGGCTCAGGCGCTTAGTCGCTTTGGCGCTTAGAGGCTTGGCTTAGAGGCTTAGGCATTTGGAATAGGGGCTTGGGCGCTTAGGCGCTTCGAGGCTTAGGCGCTTGGAATAGGCGCTTAGACGCTTAGAGGCTTCGTAGAGGCCCAAGTCGCAAGCCTCCACGCTTCCACGCCTCTCAGCCTCTAAGCGGGCGCTGGGAGCAGAGGCTTATAAGCTTAGGCGCTTAGAGGCTTAGAGGCTTGCGCGGCTGTTGATTAGTAGTAAGAGGCTTGGGCGCTTAGAGGCTTAGAGGCTTAGAGGCTTAGAGGCTTAGAGGCTGGTGTTGAAATAGGCAGACCCCTTCTCCCAATACAATGCCTTATCAATCCTTTTACTAGAAGATGCACCCTGACAAATTTTCAAGGGGGTGGCACACGGAACCCCCAGGAAGGCAATAATGCAGTTTGTTTAAGGGTAGGGAATTGTGAAAAAACATTGGCCAGGGCAGCCTGCCAAGAAGAAAGCCCCGCTGTTCTCAGGTAAAGCCAGAAATGTCCAGAATCTCTGGATTGCTTCCTGTCATAAACCACCAAATTCCTTATCAATCCCTTTACTAGAAGATGCACCCTGACAAATTTTCAAGGGGGTGGCACACGGAATCCCCAGGAAGGCAATAATGCAGTTTGTTTAAGGGTAGGGAATTGTGAAAAAACATTGGCCAGGGCAGCCTGCCAATTGAGTCAGCTCAAAGACATTCGGAACCAATATTAAACCAATTCTAGTCTGTAGTGAGTCAACTGAAAAGCTTACTACCTACTACCAAGACTAAGCCAATTCTAAACTGTAGTGAGTCGCCTGAAAAGAATACTGAACCAATACTAAACCAATTCTAAACTGTAGTGAGTCAACTGAAAAGAATACTGAACTAATACTAAACCAATTCTAAACCGTAGTGAGCCAGCTCAAAGGAATACTAAACCAATACTAAACCAATTCTAAACAATACTTACTGGCAAACTACTCAGGCAGGTCCCAGTCTGACCCCCATTTTGTTTTTGGGGCCAACATTACACCCCATAGACCACACAACAACAAGTAATTAGTCAAACGATGCATCCAAGTTTGGGCGCCAGTGGATGGCGTCAGCTCAAAGGAGGATCCCCCCCCAACCCCGAGCCTGCTTTGCCTCGGTCAGCCAGGAAACCCCCAGAAGTTGTACGAATGGGGACTGCTGCGACAGACACTGAAGGCACTGGTCTTGTTAAGCATCCCACTGGACATCCGAATTCAAACAGCAGCCCCCTCGGGCTCATGCCCTGCCTACTGAGCATGCAAGGAACTTGATGTCTCTTAGCCAGAAGGCCGAAAACGTCTCAAGGAACACGAAGCACTCCAAGTGCAATCTGCGTTCCGGTGCCACTCGAACAAACTCCAGTCACAACTAGTTCTATTCAACGCCAGCTGGGGAAACAAACTGGTCGCCTCTCGCAAACGGAAGCCAAAGAACGAGTCAACAAAGCCAAGAAATCTCCAAACCTGGCACCGGTCTGGTCTAGCGCTTCTGGGTTGAAAGTGCAGCATTGCCAGCGATCGCGTTCTGGGGCCACGGCCTTTGCCTCCGCAGCCACCTCAAGCACAGCAGGCTCAAAACAAACCGGTTCCTGACCCATCCCCATCCCATACTTTCGATTGAAAGCGCACAAAGAGGCACAAAGCCCGCAGATTCCACCAGGGCACAAGGCGACAGAAGGGCACGCGATGCGTTCAAGTGAAGGCTGCATTTTGAGCTTGTACGTCCCCTCAACATGGGTGCGTTGCCTGTCAGATGCCCGAGTGCAATGGATGCCTGAGTGCAATGCGTCTTTCAAAGAGTTGAGGAATCGAGAGAACCCAAATCACATCCGACAACCTTTCACATTTGCTTGCGGCCGGCCTCAGCATTCAAGGGATTTCGCCCCACCCAGGGTTTGCCTTTCAACTCCCTGCAAACGCAACAAACAACTTTGAGGTAAAGGTGCCATGGCATCACCCGCAAGAGAAGCTCAACCTTGAGCCCATCACCCTTGTGCTATTCCAACTGCCCAACAAATACGAAGCCAAGCGAACTCCGGCCCCGCCTTGGCCTCGGTGCCCGGCTTGGGCGCAGGGATGCCCAAGTCCGCAAGCTCCTGCAGCCACGTGCGCAAGCGAGCTGATCAATTTTCAACCGCGTTTCGGGGTCCATGATCCAAGATCCGGAATTGCTGTTTGGGGCACCCAAGCCGCAGCTGGGGTGCGAGGTCCGAAACTGTACACTGTACCGAAGCTGGCATCCTCAACCCAGTTGCCCAGTGACGCTGATGGTGCAAGTGAACAACTCGGTCAAGCCCGACCCTGCCAATCATTCAAAAGCGCCAGTTCAGCCGGCTAAGAGTGGAGTGCCCCTCCCTTGATAAAGTATCACTCAATCACATTGGCTTGTGATTCGACAAACCCAGAAGGATCGAACGACTAGTTCAAAGGAGAATCTGGCTGAAACGAGGGGCACTGCCATTTGTAAAGTTGTCGGAAAAACAACATCGCTCAGTCGCTCTCATGTCGCTCAATAGCGGTACTTCTGGCTCCAGGCTTTTGGCCATTTGCTGTTCGCAGCATGGCTGGACTTCGGCTGGGCCATTTCATGAAGGGAACCCTTTCGATGGCCAAGGTGTTGCGATGCCCCTCTAGCAACAGGGGAGGTTGGTTCCCTTGGGCACTTCCGAAAGCAATGGTTCTTCCGTTGTTTCTGAAGCTCCCGATCTGCTTTGCCCTTTGCCTTTGCCTGCTTCTGCTGCATGAAGGCAATTTCCTCTTTCACGTCATGCGGAAGCCCTTTCAGGGACGACAGCCGGATTTCCGCCTTGGCAGCCTTCTCCCGCCCCACCGAGTAGCGAGAGTGGATCAGGGCCCGCAAGTTCTGAGTTGTGTTTTCGAGCGCTTGCGGGTCTACCGCGTTGGCCACAAACACCAGCTCCTTTCTGGTCTCAGCATCGCGCCACCCCAACTTGCCACCCCCATGTTCAGCGACGCGTTGCATCAGGCTCCTCACCTGGGCAAACTGTTGCCCTGCCGTTGCTGCCTCGCTCTCGGGCCAGCCCTTGATCAACACACCTCTGCGAGGCCTGCCAGAATTGCTGCCTCAGTAGCAGTAAACTGAACATTTTGGCAACAACAAACAAGCATCTCAAGGGACTTGCAGAAATCGGCAGCGAGCCCTCACCACAGTTTTCCAAATTTATGCAAGTCGGAGCACCTCAACTCTTAAGAAATACTGGCCGCGCTAGCTTACCACAATGACAGTCCCCCACCTCCCCTCGCTGAGTAGTACATCAAAGCCCACCCTCTGACGCTGATAACCCCTAAAGACATTAAAAACCAAGAGTCCCAGCTCAACCTTCGCACGCTCAGCTCTCCGGACCCCAAACGGATCCCTAGGTTGAAAGCGAAAATATGGGGCGACTGTCTTGGTGCCTTGACTCCTCTTTTTGTTCTTCGAACTCTCCTCATGTCCCACATTTTGTGGGGAAGCCTCAGAATTGCCAGGGCCACGAAGCCCTCGAGCTTGGGAAGCCGATGCCGAAAAACCTGAAACCGTGCGTTCTTTGAGCGATGGCAACTTTTCAGGCGATTGGTTGTAATTCCTTGGCGTGACCCCACATAATCAAGATAACCCGAAAGGCCTTTGCAAGCAAAACATATGCATGGAAAACAGGAATCATTTGTTCCCTCCTTCGACAAGCTTGCCTGCAGGGCAGATGAGGCTGGGACCAAACCAATGGCTCACATTCCTGGAAAAGGAACCTTCTTCGAAGGATTCCTTTCGAACTTTTCTGGGGATATTCTATTCGCCAGGCTGCACCGAAGAAAGGCATCCACGCGCGGCGTGTTTGAACTGCGCGGGCTCGTCTCACCTCAGCTTACTAAACAGCGCTCTTTTGACAAAAAGCAGCTGGGGCCCGTTAACGTAGAATAGGGAGTTGGACAGCAATGCTTCAAGGTAATCTAAAGGTGTTGTCAAAAAAAGAAGCGTGCTACAAGCGGATCGGTCACTCCCTGCTTCTTCCTGGTCGATCGCCACTTTAACGTTGCACGCCCGATCACGACCGTCGAAGCCGAGCTCTGTGTCAAACTTCAGCCTCTTGCCGACATGTGCCTTCAAGCCAGCAAAGTTTGACTCATGGACGAACACATCCTTGGGGCCTTTGGTCTCGATGAAGCCGTAGCATCCAATGCAACCCTGCTTCGCCATCTTGAGCTTGCCAGTGTACGACATGGGATTGCTGACTGGGCACAAAAAAACGAACTGGTATCCCTGAGCCACAGCCGGACGGATGAAGGCCAGTGAAGTTGAGGCGTGCCGTCTATGAACGGCTGGCCTGCAGGGGTGACCAGCCAAAACCATTCAAATTTGCGCTCAAAACAATGAGACTGTAACTACCATCCAACAACAAATGCGAAGGGCCAAAAGGAAACAGTTGCCAGTTGAACCCTGACCCTTGCGAAACTGCGTCGAGACAGCCCCGGAAATATGTCGTCGGTGTTCCTGCCAAGATGCCACGCTTCTGGTTACCACTACAGTTCCCCCTGCTTACCTGCTTTTGGGTAAGTTGAATCAAGCCAGCTTACTCTTGTTTCACAAAAATGCCTGCCCCCGTCGTGTAACAAATGTTACGTTGTCAAAGTAGACTTTGTTGAATATGCATGATTTCCATGTCAATACACACATAATCACACATGAAAGGTTACGACCGGAGAGTAGGGACATGTTCGAACTTGTAGATGCGGACACGATTTATGTTCACTACCACTTACAGCAATCTGTACAACGACCAGCCCAATACACATGTGCGCTTTTCAGAACTTCAATTTATACATCCGATCCTTTCACGCCGCCAAGTTCCGTCACCATGCACCCTAGTTTAAACCTCAAGCACGACGTTTCTCGAAACCCCACAAACCATGAGCCGTCTCGGCTTGCAGTGGTTTCGGGAGGTGAGGGGGCCTTCCGGCTCTCAAGCCATCGCGTCCTCGGCTGCTTCCTGTCGAGCCGGCGCCAGGCTGGCACTTTGGCTGCGCCTCGGCGCGGCACATCTTGTACTTCGGCCCGGCAACATGCCACACTGAGAATCTGGGGTGAACGTTCTGGTGGCTCTTGCTGCCCATGCTGCTCGCCCTGATGGGCGTGCAACTCCCTCAGTATATACTGTCAACATAAGTACGCAAATTAAGGGGATTGTCATTCATTGTGTGCATTGGAGTAACACTCTCAAACATGACTCTGAAAATGGTTGCTGACGTGAGAGCCACTCCCCGCGGACCACACTATACAAACCCTCGCCATTACACCAAAGTAGAAAGATGTTGAGATGGACTAAGCTCTTCGCATAGTTGATTGAACCAGCAGGTAAACCATGGCCCTCTATGTTTCAACCAAATCAACCAAAAAGGACACCTATGGCTCTTCGGGTTTGCCCGGCTGACTTAATTTTGGAGACCCAGCCATTCTCATGCCTCTGACTCAGGGCCCGAGGGCGCGGCGTTTTCTTTTCGGTGATGTTGTTGATGTCCTTCAGGGCCTCAATGTCCTGGCCGCAGACCGCAAAAGCGCAAAAACGTGGAGACACCTGCGTAGAGCCATCCCCTTGCATTTTTCTATGGAAACATCTGCGCTGTTGATCCGCACCCGGGTTGAGGTGACTCGCAAAGCACAAGTATGCCTTTACATCCCGGGCGCCTGCTCAGAAATAGACTCGTGTACCAAACTATGGCCCAGGCAGCTCGCTAAAACCATGGCTATTACAAGTGGCATAAGCTGGTACCCTGCTGGTGGGCTCGCTGGAACAAAATTTACATGAAACCCGGCATTCGGAAGGGGGCCAGACAAAAGAAACCGGCCACTTTAAGAACAGCAGATGATCCTTCACACAAGTCTCGTGTGGCATGCGCACCAGCTCGGCGTGACAATGCTTCAGGGCTCATGGGAGCACCCATCCCTAGTTGACCTCCCCTCCCTGGGCGACTCCATTGTGGTGCCCCATTGACTTCCACATCTCTGGCCATGTTAGATATGCCGAATGCCAGATGAGGCCAGAAGTTCTGGTGGGCCTTCTAAGAACTTCTCATGGGTCATGACCCAACAAGCCCTTGTGCTTCACTTCTAGGCTGCCCAGTGGCATTCAGGTGTGTTTGTGATAGGTTTCATTGCTCAACTTGGGCCATCTGATGCCAAGCTTGTCTCCGACCTACAGAGAGGCCATGCCTTCGTTCAAAGAGACATCAGGCGAGGCTTCATGCTGAAAGACTGTTGAGCAATTACTTTGTCTGATTTGGAATCAGGGCATGAATCCAGGAAACAGGCCCTGTCCATGCTATGATTACCCCCTATGCCCAACAAATGCTGGGAAAGGACTTGCTTTCCGCTAAGTCGCGCCTGACAAGTAGTCTTTTCAGTTTCTCGCAGGCAGCTGATAGACAACTAAAAGGGCGCTCCCCAGGAGCAGGGCACAAGCATCTTCCAGGGTCTTTCAAAAACGGGACGCCCTGCAGCTCATTCGTCCTCGGACACGAAGAGACGCACCGCCTGAGGTTGACGGCAAAATGACCTCTGTTGTGGGTCGCTCAAGGGCCAACCAGTTTCCATATAAATAATATCTCAGTGTTTTAGTTGCTACAGAATCACGGGTGTTCGAATTTGGCGATCCGCGATTGCTCATGGCAAACTAGATTTGTGAACTACTTCGCCTCGTTGCTGATGGCGACTCGTCCAAGCAGGAACGCACTCTGAGAAGCAGGCAACCAGCAAGAATCAAGCTCAGAGGCTCAGAGTAGTTTCGCTGATTTTCACCCAACTGGTTGCTGGGCTTCTCAAGTCCCAAGCATCCGAATTTCCGCTAACCGCAACCCCCATGTTGCCATGCAGCTCGGGGTAGCGGAAACTCGCATGCCAAAGTGGGCTTGCGAACGCAAAGCAGTTGGTCAAAAAGCGGTGCTGACCCCTGCGGTTGTCTGCATCTTCAGGGTCAACATGACGAAGCTCAAAAGAGAAACAAGGGAACCGAACGCGATATACAAACCATGCACACTCCAGAATACAGAAAAGCCAACAACATGGTAAGCTAATGGGCTCTGAGGAAACTTGATCAACAGTAAGCAAATAAAACGCTCGATTCTCCTGAATACATCATCAACGTACTCTGAAAACCTTGGTCACTGACCACTGCTCACTTGACCGGACATTACTGTTGGACCCAGACAACCAAACATCAAATACATAACCCATTCTCTCCCATGTTCTTTTGGTGTCTGTTTGGGATGATGAAAACATATGCAACAACTCCCCCCCCCCCCCACTTTCCGTTTGAGCTACAAATGGAAGGCCGCGGCCCACGCCTCCCGGCGGGTCACCAGCTCATCCCGGAGCTTGCGGGCTGTCTCGATGCTGAGGCGCGGGACCTGAGATGGGACACACCAGTCAGCGGAAGCAACAAGAAAGCCGCGGGATGCTTGTTCACGCACGTGGCCCTTTGGAACCTATGTTCTGCTATGTTTCTCCTTAGGCCTAGAAAGCCGCAGGATGCTGGGTTGGTGGGCCAGCCCCAAAGAAAACCTCCCCCCCGAAAAAAAAGAGGTAGGAAACTCGGCACCTTGGGCATGTTCGTGGTGGAAGAGGCAAGGATGGGCCCCATATCCCGATTTTGGCTGCACACATGTGACACCTCTTTCCGTCATCATCAGCCGACTGTGTGGGTAGTGGGCTTGCCACCTTCTCCCAGGAATTATGTCTTCACCCTCCGTTGACGATATCCCGTGATCCAATTTTGCGCACACGTGAGGGTCATATGGTGGTATTGCTTGCTAAAGGCCAGCCCTGCATGAGACATTCAATCCCTTTTCTGTGGAGGTCAGGGTACATATCCGACAGCCGTTGAACCTGACCATGGCACACCACACCAAAAACAGACCACCCAGAAAGAGCTCAAGCTCCTCAATCAAGTTGACCATCCCCATGGCATCTGTCCAAAGGGAACTCCTCACGCGTCGGCCTTCCCAACCCCGAGGACCCGGCCACGTCCTCACAGTTGATCACGGTGATGGCGTGGCCCTCGCAGAACTTCCCGAAGGAGCCTCGGCACGTGCCCCAACGTGGTGTCAGGGTTGGTTTCGGGGTGAGAGGTCGGTTGAGGGTAGAGGTTTGCTTTGGCGGTTGCAGTTGTTGTCTCCTTGAATAGAGGTTGCAGGATTGATTATTTGGTTTAAGGAAAAAGCATCAAATCAACTGGAGGGTCGAATCTCCAAACCGATCCAAACCAAAGGGTTCTCATGGCGCTCCGAATCGAAAGGGGTAGAACATGCAAAATGTGGTGTTTCATAACATGCGAAAAAAAGAAACTACAGAACAAGCAATGTATGCCGAGCAAACCGTTGACCAGCATTTCTCGCAAACAGCTTGCATTTTGTGACCTTGAAAAGTAGCACAGAATCGGATCGAACACCAAAGAACCCCAAAAGTCCCTATACGTGACAATCCCGAAAGGCCCCAACACACACACACACACACACACACACACATGGCGACCGCTCGTCTGGGGAGCCTTCCGTTCAAGGGCCCGTCGAACGACTGTCCCATGCCCAACAGGGCTCTGCAAGCTATTTCTTGGTGGTTTGCCCGCTCAGGGTGGAGAGCTGCAAAGATCTGCTCATGCCAAACATGTCTCGGAAACTGCCAAGGGAAATTACTAAAATCGTAAACTGGAAATAAGATAGATCCTAGCGAAAGGGCCTTTATCCTTGGTGAGCTCATTCTACAGCAAAGGGGCAGCCCAAAAGCAGTGGCGCACCGCGCAAGCCATGCTCCGCCCATCCAAACAAGTCCGCTCACGCTTGCGCCGAGGTAGCCGTTGCCCACTGCTGGCGTGGCGTAGCACAGGCTGCGCACCTGACCCAAACTTGGGTCATCTGCGCCAAGATTGCCAGCATGTCGATGGCGCAGCTTGTCTGCAACCCAAGATGTTGAGAAAACACATCAAAACGAGGGACCCTGGACAAATCAAAACTTGTTCCACCAGCCAGCCGTTTCCACGAGACATGTGAGAACTGATGGGTTACTTGGCAATCAGAACCACCATTAGGCCCTGTTCTGCAACGTCCTTTGGCTTCATCTCTAGTAGAAAAAATGAAACACAAACAGTATCCCAACCCCATTCACTCCAAAGCAAAGCGAAACGCCAACACATTGGCTTGTCTTCAAATGAGGGCACCCCTCAAAATGCTTGGCTCCTTTTTGGCTTCTCTTCTCAACCGACCAAAAGACTTCCCCAAAACTCATATATCCATATCCCGGTCGCCCAGTGATGCTGGTACTAGTAGAAGAAGTGAGCCGCTTTAGGGGCTGACGATTCTTCATGAGTGGGGAGCCCACCAAAGGAAAAGGGGCTTGAAGAATTGTCAGCTAGTTTCAATTAGTTCCGAGTTGAAGGGTGCCACGAAACTGGGAGAAAAAAAACACGGGCAGCCGCCTTGTTCAACTTCACGCCTTCCAGGCCGAGTCGGCACACTGCGCCGCAAATGGCCGACACCCCTGGCGTCCCGTTCGTACCAGCCGAATTCGTCCCATTCGGCTGGGCCCCGGAGCCACCAGAAGTGTTGGCTCGCGCAGGGGGGCGTTCAGTTTGCAGCCCCAGACTTGGTGCTGTTAAAGCCAACTGGGAAGAACACACACACACGCACACACACACACACCCACACACACATCCCGAGCAAATCGAAGTGGGAGGATGTTGCTCAACAACCTTCCAGAACAGGGCGGCGGCCGATAGGTGTTGGGTGGATGAAAGGTGGCAAGAATTTGGGGAATCAGAACCGGAAGGCGGAATGCTGGGCTGCGATTGGTGGCGTCACAGCACAAGACTGGACAAGGTCCCAGGCGCGGAGGTTCTCGCTGTTCCCACTAGCATTGGACTTGCGTCATTACCTTCGCGGCAAGTGCTGAAAAGTCGGAGCTTGGACCGCTGTGTGAAGCAGGGCAGTCAGTCTGGACACAAGAGAAACGAAAGGGAACCCCGCTTGCACCCAGCACACCCTCAAACGGTGGATGTGATTGCAGCCAGCACCAACCACACATGAACTTGCAGATCACCATGGCTGTTTCTGAATGGGTGCAGCGTGCAACAATAACAGTACAAATCTGGCTCGGCTTTGAGCGCAAGTAGCATTGCATGTGTTTCATGTCCTCCGTGAGCGTTGCCCCAAGGAACAAGCTCAATCAAACTTGGCTCTATAAATCATGTTTATGAAACCGCCGACGGGAAAACAGGAGGATCATGGCAATGAGTTTGGGGTCTGGGGTCGATGAAATTTGAGGGGCCGTTTTGCTATCCCCTTCAAAAAGCGGCACGCAGCCGATGCGGCACCAGCCCTCCAGAGCGAGCACCTGCACCCAAGGAGTGGCCGATGAACTGCACCTGCGCAGCTTGTCTCGCGTTCGCCGCTACCTCTCTCTCTCTGTGTTTGCGCCGCATTTATGCATCAACATGTATGAACGTGTGTGTGTGTGATGTGTGATGTGTGATGTGTGTGTGTGTGTGTGTGTGGGCGTGTGGGGGTGTGGGCGTGGGGTGGGTGTTTCCAAGGTGCCATTACTAACTCATATGCATATTCAATTGATATCTAATGCCGGCTCAGGCCATGGCCCGAATGGCCAGCAACACTTTCTTGAAGGACTCCGTGCCTTTTACCCCACAAAGCAACCAACAAATGCGAAGACGATAAAAAGCCGAGTCCCCCCGAACCAGTTCCGAAAGCAAATGCATTCACTCAACCAAATTCCTACACTGCACTTGCCCACCCTGCCAACACAACAGCGAAGCAACAAACCAGTCAACTGGCGCGCGATCGAACATGGTGCGTGAAAGGGAACTAACTTGTTCCAAACAAATGGTGTGGTCTTCTAAGCGGGCTCTAGTTTGTTGGGGCGGGGCGTACATTCGACATGGTGTGATTTGCGTGATGGTGTTACAGTCCATTGCACGGCTCACTTCAAAGAGAAAACGCTCATCTTGATGTGGAGCTGAGCATCGCTAGCATTCCCAAAAGTGTAGCGCGGAATCTGCGCTCATCTGAGCATCGTGGCCGGCAAAGATCCATCCCCCTATCAAATGCCATGTGCTAACAGTACAACTTATAACGCACATTTCAGTCCAGTAGCTACTCGCTTCCGCTGCCTTACGATGTTCCAATGCTTGGGTAGTCCTTGGACAGCGAAACTGGTCCAAAATCACACAGTGGCTCAAAGTCGTAGGAAGGGGAGAGCCTAACAAATACCGACTATCAAGGCCGCTCAGGATTTAAGGTCAGTACCTTCCTGTGGTTCTTGCGAGTCAGCTCGCAATCATTGGACAAAAAACAGGGGTGACCGTGGCATCATGGGCCATCCGACCACCACCCGGCTGATGCAAGGCATTCGCCGCGGGGCGCCTCATAGCCGTCCTTCTCAAAACGCTCCAGGCAGCTCCCCACCACTCGGACGATGGCACAAGCCTAGCGCCCGAAAGAAGATTCTATAGATTCCTATCAGTTTGGATGGTGGCTCAAGAGAAACCACAAGAAAGAGCGCATGATCGCCCATTTGGTGCAAGGCGGTTCTAAAAATGGATGGGCAACAAACAATCAATCGGAGGGGATGTCTCTTTTCTCTTGTGAGGGGGGGGGCGTCCTAAATTGCAGAACGGATATCCGTTTTAGTCCGCGTTCAAAGTGAAACCAAGGAAAATCCTAGACTCAGAAGTTGGTCAGTCCTACAAACATTCTTTCATAAGTGCATCACAAGCGGGGCCCCTCTCCAATCAGCAAGGCGAACTACAATTTGCCACATGGCTAGGTCAGATGTAATTCTGCTGAGGATTCCACTTCGAAACAAACAAGCTCCGAACAAGGCCTGCGATGATTGATCACCCTTGTGATTCTGCCATTCTCAAAGTCACCCCCTTAAGTGGTACGGTTCTAGCTGTTCAAGTAGAGGAACAGGGAAAAACCCTATGATCTGCTCTGTTTTGCGGTTGGCTCTGGTTGGTTGACTTGCATTTGCCTTATCATTTGCCTTCCAGAGAATCAGCCGTAGGTTCAACTCATCGCAACCACGGACCGCTTGAGGCCCTGGTTGGGCGCGCGCCTGCCGCATCATGCCCCGGTGAACCCAGCCAATGGCCCTGTTCAGGGGGCAACAGCCCACAAGCGCCGCTGAGAGCTGGACATGGTCCATGGGTTTCCTCATTCAGATTTCCTCGGTTTGATTTTGGGAGGGTGGGGCCTTGGCATCCGGGGCACACGCAAAGCTAGTTCACCAAGCCAAACGCACAACCCACATGTTTGGCCGGAAGAAGAATCAAAGCGCAGGAAAACAAGGGCCATCAAGCTTCACCCTGACTGGATGCCGCCCATTTGTGGAAGCTTGGTCGAGATCACTTGAAGCTACCTCTCGTCCTCTGGTCAAAATGAGGCACACAAAACCATGGTCCGCACAAGCTTCTATGTTGACAAAGAATACTTTCACTTTAGGCTGACTTGTCCATTTCATTTGCTTCTTCACCTTCTTTTGCACTCGGCCATTCTGAACGTTGCGCTTTGATGTGTTCAAGCCCAAACTAGCCGCGGACCATTGTCAAGTCAGAAAGCCAGTTTGGTTGGTCTGCTTGTTGCCTTTTGTGCTAGCGCTGCGGAATCGCTCTTTCGAATTTTGGTCGTTTGCATGCTGGACATGTAGGAGCAACGCAATTCTGCCTGCTCTTGAACCCCTCCCTGGGTGTGTTCACTTCTATCTTGAACTTGTTCTGATCTCACGAGGGCATTTCCAGAGCTGAACTTCAGTGGTGGCAGGGCCCCAAATAGGCACGCGCTCGGTCAGAAAAAAAGACAACTCTTTTTTGATTCCATGAGCCTTTGCAAGCCGGCATGGGGGGAGCCGGACTGTCATAAACGGGAGCAGGGGTTAGCCCAATTTCAATTAGCGGAAGCTCCGAAACCTGATCTCAGCTTTCGGCATAACTGAAATGTTTAGAGGCCTCACTCAAACTCCATGCAACTGGGCACAAGCCTCCTACATGCCCTGCTAAATTAAATATCATCAACTTCTCCTTTGCTTTGATCATTGCACATTGCGATGGTTCTGCTTCCATGTTCAAAGTGTCAAGGGCGGGCCTTGACCGCCACTGAGCACATTCGTTCTCCCACAGCGCGGCCCCGCCCCCGCCCCAAGCGCCTCCCCTGGGGATCGGCGATGTGTAGCGGCAGGGCCTTGAGGTCGGTGACGCAGTCCGCAGGCGTCTGGGTGCCTGGCACCAGCACCGCCGCGCGCTTCGCCTCCGGCCGAGGTCGAAAGAAGATCACCGCTCTACCTTGCTGGTGCGCAGTGGTGATCAGTGGTGACCCGGGGTTTTGGGAATGAACTTCGGGTTTCCCCCGAAGGAAACGTCCCAAGGGATTGCTTATAGGGGTCATTGTCTCATTCCCTGCCGAGTACCAGCTTAAGTTACTTGGGGACCTACGATGGGCTTGCATTGCGGCTTCGGGGTTCGTTTTCGGTACACGTCAAGGGCATAACCAAAAAGCAACTCAGCTGTCCTAGACTATTAACCTAAAGCCGAAACAGAGGTGAAACCTTGAAATTTGGCGGTCAAGCAGGTTTCAGGGCCAACCCGCCAGAAGCTCCATGATCAAATTCCTTATGGGCTTCCCTCAGGAACCATCACCTACTCGTGGAAGGTTGTCTTCTGGTATGGTTTTCTGCTGCAAAGAGAAACCAAACGGAAACCAAGGGAAAACAATAGGAAACGAAAGGGACACCATTGAAACTGATTTCAAACTTGCTGTTCGGTTTGCTTCTCTTTTGTGCATAGAAGCTCTGAACAGCCTCTGCCGCTTCACCTTGTCCGGCGATCTCTGGGCGCTCGCGCGTGCCGGTCCGCCGCCAAGATGAAGGCTGGCTGCCCCCCGGCGCCCTGCCCGATCGCGCGGGCTCCGGGAAGCTGAGGCCGTGAAAATCGATGGATAGCAATACTAAGGCACTAAGGGCTGGTCCCCACCATCCTCTTCATGTTCAGGAACCGCCAACTTCCAATGTTCCTTTTCTGAAGAAAAAAAGAAGGGTCCCAGAACAGAATTTGGGGCCCAGTTGAAGCGCCATTTGGCGTTGGCTTGGGGGCTGATTTGGTTTCTGCACGGAATCCCCAAACCACTGTATAAATGCTAAGATTCCTCTAGCTTAAGCCCATGAACTTCATGGGGTCACACATTCACCCGAGCAATTCCCCTCAGGGTGTTCAAACCATGGGCTCCGGGAAAGACATCCATGAGATGTCCCGGTTGTGGCTGAGCCGCAAACCCTATGGCAAACAAGGCTGGGAAAAATTAGGATGTTCAGTCTCGTGGTGTCCCTTAGATGAGAATAAAATTCGTGGATCTGACAAATTGAGGCCCGCCTAGAGTGAAGGGAGATCAACGGGGCATTTAAGTGACCTGCTAGAATCTGGCTGTCATCATATGAGCGTAGAGTTCCCAGACTTAAGACCTTCGTATGGGTCTGTCGTTATTTAGGGGACCATCCAGAGTGGTGGTTTGCCTTTTGGTTTCCCTTCGCAACCAGACAAAAAGGGCACTCTTAAATAAGGACAGACCCATATAATATGCCATCCCATGGTGCACGGCTTTTTCTCAGCACCTCGCGCCGCAAAGTTCTGTCTCTCTCAATCCGCTTTCCGCCGGAAGGAGCAGCCTTCCTTGGAAAACCGGCGAAGTCCCATCGCCACGGCTTGGCCAACACGGCCAGGTGACAGAGCAACTTTTGAACCTTCCGTTTAGAAGAACCAACCTACCCAGATTCCGGAATGCCAGAGGTTCCCAGAGATGAACAGGTTCTGTCAGTGGGCAGCCGCCCTTCTCCCACAGCGAGCCCGAATGGGGGCACGAACTTTGCCAGACATACAATCCAGAAACTGGAAAAGCGTGAATCTGTGACCATGTCCAAGTTGACCCGGCATCTGTCAGAAGCCCGGGATGTCGGGCACTTTGTTTGTTCTTGGACTTGACTCTTCTCCCTTCTCCCACGCCTGCAGATTCAAAAGCCGGCTATCAACAATGAAACGAATGGGTGGGATCAGGTATACCTTTGACTCCCGTATATCTATTATAAAAAAAAAAAACAAACAAAAAAAAAACGGAAACCTTCATCTTGAGGGCGTAGAACCTCTTTTCTGGTGGCTTTCTTGAGCTCCATCGCAAGCCTCGTGAGCCGAGGTGCTGTGAGTCGTGCCAGGCCCCCGGTGGGCTGGCAGAGCATGACGTTGCAGTTCCCGCAGAGCACCACGGTCTGCGCGTGGCTGAAGACCTCGGATGGGTCCCGGAAATCTCATATGTCCGCCTTGGGTTGAAAGCACAGGGATGTTCGAAATGGGGACCCTACCGGGGTAAACCCTTCTGACTTAAGGGTTGAAAACAAAGAAACCCACTCCTAAAGGGTCCTTGATCACCAAACAAGGTGAGCTGGTAACTCTGTGGTCTTCGCTGGGGCGATCGAACAATAGTGAGGCGCCTGAACTAAGTCAGAAGAAAACTTCAAGCAACTAGCTGGGCCCATCATGAGATCCGTGCTTTGTAGCACTCATGCTTTGTCTCCGGTGGGCAAGCTTGGAATTCACCATGGAAGCCCACCGCTCCAATGCCACCAGGCCCAAGGAGGCAAGCCCCAGTCTTCAATGAATGCGTCAGCACCGGCCAAATTAGGCACAAGGCACAAGGTTGGCTGCTCACATGGCCTGACAATGCGGCGTAAGGGTAGGCACAGGCAGCTGAGCGGCCGTGGTAATCTGCAGGCAACCTGGGCACTTCACGTCCATAAAGAAGCTGTTCCTCAAAGGCACGGCGGGGTCGCGAAGTGCAAGCTGAATACATGCGTGTGTCTAGGGGTTGGTTCCCCATTCGTTTCAATCATCGTTCTTTCAAAAACCCGCTGTTTCCCCAGGGTTTTGGCGGTTTTGATGCCTGGACCCCTAGAGTGTGGTCAAGCTAAGTACGACGTCAAAGCAGGCATGATACTAGATGCCATATATTTGGGGACACCTATGACATCATGTCAAACCGAGAGAGGTCTACACCTGCAGCATCTCAGCAGCCACTTTTGAGCCAAGTCACGGGGATTGGATCATGCGCTTCAGCTTGTGCTTGGACCGCTCCTGACGACCGCGCGCCTATCCCGGGCTCGGGGAATCCGACGAATTTGAATTGACATTCAGCAACAAGTTGGTGGAGGCAGTTGCACGAACTAAGCGGACTTTGAAGACGACAAACAAATCCTGCTTTTGCAACCACCCAAACAAAGGTAACCATTCTTTTCGGTGTAAAACCCCAAACCCTAACCAATCTGGTCGGACTCCAAAAACCCGCCGAAGCACACAATTGAATTGGATGAGCTTGTTTGGAGGATACCTTGGTTTTTGTCTTTGTCTTAAAGGGGGCCCAAAAAGCCGCCAATGATCTCCGTTCTTCTTGTGGCGCATATCCCATGAGACAAGCCCTGGGTCTTTCAGCTCTCCTCCTTGGCATCCGGGTTCAGCAGGTCGATGTCCATGGCGGGCCTTGCGGAGCCGGCAGAACATGCCTATGCATAGCACTCTGGGCGCTACTTTCCAGTTGCCAGGGCCCTCAGGGCCATGGGATCTTCGTGTGGCTCTGCCGAGAACTCCCCACACCCCGAGCCACCAACCACTTGTGCTCTCGCTCTCTCTGGCATGTGTGGCCGGCACCCGGGCCAGGTATCATGTTCCCTAGCATCACTCCACCAAAAAGCTCAATCAAAATCAGCAACCAACAAAAACAATGCTTTGGCAAACCAAAATCCAAATTGTGCAGGAAGCACCAGAACCTGCAAGCAATGCTCGTCCTCAACTGAGTGAAAAGCGTTCCCGTTTTTGCATGGCTTCGCCCTCCAACTGTCCATCGCGCCCATGGAACAAAGGACAAGATGCGAAAGATGCAAACTGCTCCCAAGCCCAGAGCTGCCGTCGCCTGCGGATCTTTTCTGGGCTCGATGGGTGCTTCCGCTGGGAGCCGAGAAGGAGCCCGCAGGACCGAAGCGAATCGAAGCACCAAACGAAAACCAAAAGAGGGCCGGGTGGGTGGTTGTCATAGATGAGCTGTTGCACAAATAGATGGGTTTCCCTGGTACATGGGAAATAAAACCAATCTGGACAGCGCCACCTAGAACCCAAAAGGACACCTAGGGTTGTTGTCATCTTGGTTTCCACGTGAACCACCGCAAAGGAGGTCCCCTGGAAGCCCCCCATCTGCGGGGTTCCGAGGAACACCGGCAGCTTCCAACTCTGCCTGTGGCTGTGCCAGCACCAGCTCCCAGGACCCGCTCAGAAGGCGCAGCTGCCTGTCTCAGTCGCTCAAGCTCTCAAGCTCTTGCGGTGCGATGCGGTAGGTCCCCCACACTTTCTGGGCCCTGTGCGCATTTTGGCCCGACACAAACCCAGCTTGTTCAGGTGCAGTATGCTCGTTGCAAGCGATTGCAACAGCCGCATCGGGGGGGGGGGGCTGAGGATGTGATTGAAAAAAAAAGTGAGAGTAGCGGAAGCAACAAGCCAATCGCAAGCAACGCGCCCCTTGCTGGATGTGATCAATGCAAATCGTCGCCATCTGGCAATTTGGCATGCCTCAGTTTGAGCAGGGGTAGTTAAGTGTTGAAGTAGGACCCTTGCAACACGGGCAGGTATCATGGATTTCAGACACACGCTTTGCAAGGCAAGACCTCAAATCGGCCCTTCGCAACTGCTGGCTTGGTTCCTGCTGTTGAGCCCTTGGCGGATGCAATAGATGTTCATTTCTTGTTGGGTTGCACAGCCTGAGCAGTATGATTGACCAGCCCCCACGATCAGTTGGCTGAGTCAGCCCTTGCCAGTACCCTTCTAGTTTTGGCTTACGCATCCGTTCTATGCCCTCCGGGAAAACACAACCCTGAGATTGGTGCCACCGTAAACTGCCCCATCCCAAACCTGCCCCATCCCCAAAAAAAACTTAAGCTAAAAAAAACGCGGAAGCACGGCCCATTCTGGGGGTGGGGAGCCGCCCATTGCCGCCTTTGTGCTTCAGCAGCGCTTGCGGCGTAGGCCACGGGCGTCGCCAGCGGCAGGGACTCTGCCAACATTTCCAGGAGCGACGCCTGGATTTTGCGTCGTCTCTAGTTTCAAGGGAAACGTGGGATTCCCATAGACTGCTTTCAAGAGTTAGTGGGTGTCCAGTATACTAGTATGGGATTAATTCCCATGAACCGACCGCCCCATGGCCCGGCCACCCTCGCAAGACAGTTCGTGGGAAACACACTTGGAGGGCACTGGAGGGCATCAGTCGTTGAATGTTTGCGCCTTCACAAGGCATGGTACGGCTGCTCCACATCATGAAAAGCAATGCTTCCTGTTTTGAGCTTGACGTAACCCACTTGACAGCAACAGGTTCAGGGAAGTGCCAACTGAAAGGGAGATGTTCGGCACGGGCTTTCTGTGATTGAAGAATGGGACGTGCCTTGGGGGGGTTCGGATGTGACCCATGGAGCCAGTTGCCTTCTTTCGGGCAAACCGCGGCTGACCTTTCTGTACCTTTGAAACAATGTACATGAGTGCTGGGTTGGCTGCGCGGAATGCACAGTGGGTACCTTTTCTCCAGCGCCAAGGCGTATTGCGACAACGGCAACATCAGTTGCCCGCCATCTGTGGTTTTGATGGGAAAAGAGCAAATGGAACTGCAACATCCCAATGACTATCATTCACCGACCTGAGGGAATTTCACGTGTAAGACTCACCCACACAGGTTGGAAGAGGCAACTGCCACCTTTTCCCCCGTCGCCCGGCAGATCGCACGTGGCCTCCACCAACTGGCACTTGCTGTGCTCGCGCAGCACTGCGTCTGGGTCCAAGGCCGCGTTGTTGCGACTGGGCGAAAAGTCGGCAATGAACTGGGGTTGCCTGTTCCCGATAAAGTCCGAATGCGGGGGTTGGGAAACATTAAGAACATGATGTTGACTCCTGCAGTTGTTCGTCACGGGGTCCCACGGAAGAAACGAAATCCCACAGAAAATGGACCATCCTTAATCATAGGTGGGATTGTGAATCAGGCATTAATCTCAACTTTTCATGCATTCGCAAAGAAATCTCATAGCGCGCGGTACAAAATTGGTTCCCAATGGGAACCCAATCCGACCCTGTGGGTGAAGTTGAGAGTATGCCCAAGGCCGCTGGACCAATCCTCGCTGTGATGAAACGCTGCCAAGCGGGATCATATATCGGCCCATACCATCTGCCTTTTAAGGGGGTGGCGGAAGGGTTATTTTGTTCCAAGGTTTGGCGCGGCCTTTTTTTGCTATAGGTTCGGCCCCAGAAAGCTGCAAATGGTTTAGCTTTTCAATGAAGCGGGTTTCCAAAACGCAGCAAAGTCCGCAGAGATTTCACTTGTTCAAAGACGCAGGGTTGGTTTAGGGTTTGTTAACTAGGGAGCCCTGTCTTTTGTGAGCGGCAGTGGCATGCACCATGCATCCTTCTAGTATGAAAGGTTTGCAAACAGGGAACGTAGAGACCCAATGCTTCCAGTTGCCACATTTGTTTAGAATAAATCAACAAATGCAAAGCAAGCATCACTGGTCACCTACTATAGCTACTTGTCTGTGCGTCGCAGGGTGGTGCAAGATTTGACCGAACCTCACCAACTGAATCAAGCGATGGTCAAGCAGGGATTATGCAACTTGGTGGGTCATTTGGGGACTTCATCGTGCAGGTTCCGCTCAAAAGTGGCGCATGTTGGGTTCCCATATTGTTTTTGGGGGACAGACCTCACAGGAGCCACCGTCAAAACTGACTGCTACCCGTGCTGGCCATGGCATCCGTCCATGCGCTATATGGATCAGAGACCCAACGGAAGTGATCGCTCTTGGCCGGGCGCTGCTCCAGCAGCAAGTAGTAGAAGCCCACCGACATCTCCGTGACCTGATGGCTATTGCTCGGTGAATTGAGCCGTCTGGCAAGGTAGGTGACCAGAAGCACAGGGGTAGGGGGATCTATTGTTGGAGAGTCATTACCCATCTTGGGTGATCTTTGCTGGATCTTTTTGATGATCTGACCATCCAGCCCTTTGTAGAACTTTCGAGGAGAAATCTAAACAGTATTCGAAAGTTGGCACCCCCCAGTTTTTCAGAGAAGCTTCAAGTATTACCGGGTTAGGTCTGGAGCAATCTGTTTTTTGATCCCGGCCTGGTCAGCAATTCGGCTCTCAACCCGTTGGTGTCAGCAGGAGAATGTTGCGCCCCGTTGCACGTGAATCTTTCCAAAACTGATGAGCCCCTTTATGGATGGGTGGCGAAGAGACACCGAAGGGAGCGACCTTGCAACGAACTAAATGCACCCTCTGGACGCTAAGCGGGAGAGAACCTGCCAGCAAGAATGGCTCAAAAGTCACGCCCTTGAACTTAGGGCCAAGGCTAGATGTGAATCACTCCCACAAAGAAGACACGAATGCCCCTGATACATCTGAAGAGGTTCTATTTGGTTTGTGTGGGGACCGCTTTTGGACAGCGCCTCAAGCAAACGAAAGAAATCATTCATCATGCCAAAGCCGATTTACTTGAGCACGCCCAGATTGAATCTTAAGTAGACATTAACCAACCCTCACAACTCTGTGGGTGGCGGTCGCACTCATCGTTCTTGACAAAAACCATCCATGTAGAAAGCCAATCCGAGTTCGGAAACTCAAGCAGGGCTGAGCATCTCAAACATTGATGGAATATGGGTGTTCCTTCTGGAGTACTTGCGATGTTTGAGACGGAACTTCTTGCTGACTGTCCAAACATCGTGTTAACTTTTAGGCCTGGACCGAAATGATGCAGGGACCGACCAACCAAACGTTTCAAAGCATACAACATCAACAGGCAAGCACTGTACCAACCGCCCCTCTGCCTCCATTGCGACACCGGGTGCTGCGGAGGCCTGGCCGTCTCTGGGCAACACCCACCCACCAAACCCGCAAAGAAACGCCGCGCATTGCAGATTATGCGAGGCTAGGATTCATAAACCCCTGGTTGATACAGGGCCAAAGGAAAAGAGGATCCATCGCCCTTTTCAACAAAAAACATGTCTGTTGTTAGTGGTGTGAGATTGACACGTTGCAAGTCATGTCGACCAAGCGCTCCGTGTCACAATTTGTTGTTATAAGCTTTTCTGGAGGTAGAATTGCCCAACAGCAAGCTACCTAGGCAAAAACTGCTTAAAGGACGTCACAACCGAGAGGACATGTTCGACCAGAGTACAATTTCTGCATACTGAACGGACCAAGAGCCAGTACCTGCGGTGAACTCACACACGCCAAGAACAACTGCTTTTGGTGCCGCGATCCCGTCCTTGGGGTCTGCATCCTCCTCGCGGGGATGTTGGCACTGCCCCCGAAAGATGCATCCAAGTGACACTTGTTTTATTAAAGCCTCGTTCGATCTGACTTCCCTTTGAGGCATAGCCCTGCCAAACACTGAGAAGAAACAACCCAGCAACTTCACCTGGATGAGGTTGGAACCAGCTCGTTTACTCTCAAGCACCGTTCTGTTTCTTTCTATGGTTGTTAGATCTCGCCAAGCTTCCACAGATGGGCCGGAAAAGGGTTCTTAGCGCTGGGGCTTGGTTAGCGAAGGCATTGGTGCCTCCGATGGGCTCCACACTCTTGGGTCACAGCGCTGTCGGGAACGGTAGAGCACGCGGGACCCGGAGCCCTGTTTTCCGGCGGCCAAGCCAAAGGCACTGGGAAATGCTAAGCTCGCAAGGCAACTGCAGCATTGATTGCGGGGCGTAAAGGCCTGAGCTTCAGCTTGCAAACCACCCTTTTTGTGACAGTGTGACCACGATGTCACCTAAAGGGTGTTCTGAAAATTGATTTTTGACCGCCGCCCCTCAATCTTCCACAAGCTTGCCAAGCGCAAGACCCTCCTGTCTGCACAATGTCATTGGAATTGAGTCCTTTCGTCCTTGAGGTGACACTCGGGACTTGGCCAAGGCAGCTAGAGGGATCTAAACAAATCAGTGTAATCCAGTTGAAGAAATCCAAACAGCCTTCAAGATGGATAAGCATGATAAGCTTGGTGTTCAGTCATGTCAATATGGGCGGGGGGATTCTTGGCTTTGCTTTAACATGTTGAAGCCTACAAACCGCCCAAACAAATGCAGACTCGTGCTACCAAATGGTACTGAAATGGGGGATCAATTTGCCGGCGAGTTGGGTGCAAGCTGCCTTTGCGAGATGTCCAGTCAGTCAAGCGCGTCTTGCGCGAGATCCAAACCGGAGGGGTGACACATTGATTCCGGTCACATGCATCGATTGCCTGAGAACATGCCTCGCCTGCCTAGCTGTGCCATGCAAATGTCATGCCCATCCCTTGGTCTAAGCCATTGATACGTTTGTTGAACCTCCTCTCATATGAAACGCCTTCAGAAAATGCATTTGCCATAGGTGAATCCCCAGCCGCATCTAAAGTCATGATGGCCCCTTCGTTTTAGCCGGCGAAATGAAGCATACATGGGAGGCGCATTCTACACAGGTGCTGAGTGGCGCTACCTCATGGAGCTTTGAATGGCTGTGTCTTGCGGAACCTCTCTCGGCTTGGGCTCGGTGGATCGGATTTCAATCCAAGAGGGGGCCTCCATGAATCGCCGCTATTCTTGGGGAAAGATACGCCGGCCAGCCTCTTGAACATTATCCGAAGCCCCGTATCCCCAGCACAATCAGATTGGATAGAGATGTCCCGTATGAACTGGAAAATGTTGCTGGCAAGCGCCCTTAAGCCGACAAGGAATCCTAGAAAAAACACCACCAAGGGACTCAGAATACACCGATGCCCACACATGCCTGGAATTTCAGCTAAGACTTGTGACAAATGGGCCACCAAATTCACCCTAAATAAATTCCGTCAGAATACTCTTCAAATGCAAATGCCGCGCGACAAACACATTGAAGAGTCCTTCGACGTGAAAACTGGAAAAAGCAGCTGTTGAATGCAGCTGCTCCAGTCAGCAGCGATAAGCCGGCCATGCGCAAACATGAAGCAAATCATGCCCAGTGTCCGAATGGAGCCTTTGCTGAGGGGGTCCCGTGATTGGGAGAGGGCATGATCAGTGGAGAAGGCTACCACAGCTGACCATGTTCTATGACGTACCTTGGCCGCAAACACCGGCCCGAGAATAATTGAAATGTTGAGCCCATCCCGGAACGCCCAAAGGCCGCTGGTTCTGGTCTTTATTCTGTATGTTGACGGGCCTTGCCTCGTTTGAACGCTGACTTCTGCTAGAGATGGTGGGCCATGCTAGCTAGACGCAGAACCGCTTGTCAGTTCCGCAAGTACGGGATGCAAGACTTTCATCTAAATCTAGAAGCTTCTTGAAGGGTTGCCATATGCCGCCGAAATCCCTCCACGGTAGTGGCACTGGGGTTTGCCTTGACAACGCCCGTCTTAGGCGCCGACCTTCGGATGCGCCAAGCGCAGCTAAAGTCTAGGTCCAGTCTCTGTTGCCTGGCGCGGCTCTCGCCCTACTGCACATCTGTTCAACTTGGTCCAAAATGGTGCATTACTCGGATGTCGCTTTACAGTTCCCGCATCCGTTTTCCAGGGATCATCTTACATTCGTCAGCCATTGGGGGGAACGTGTGGGAAGCAGCATTGGTAGAAAGAATTAAACTTTAAAAGCTCTCAAGGCCAGGGTCTGGGATTGGGGCCCATGCGCCAAATTTGGGTGACCTTTAAGCTTACCAAACCACAGCTCAGGATTGCTTGTTGAAATGTCTAGCATTTGAAAACGCTCGGCTTTGGCTGTCAATGGGTGACTTTTACCAGCACCAATCTTCCGTCAGGCGATCCTCTTCGGGCACCTGGCGACCTTTCTGAGAGACGAGGAGCTAGGGCCATTGCGGCTCAGATTGACCCTTTGGGCTCTTGGGAATCGGATCCGGAGTGAGGCCCCAAACCTCAAAGGGACCACCAGGAGCTCGTCATGAGCTCGTCAAGGCAGACCGGGACCACGCGCGCTCTGAACTGCAACCAAGGCACGGCGCTTGGGTCCCCGTGCTGAGAGCGGTTGCCGCGGCTCCTTACAAACACATCCCCCAGATCCTCTGCAACCAAAAGGGCCAGGAAGTTCAAGGTGACCAGCTTGGCTTCGGGGCAAACTGCAAAGCCAGCATGGGCCTGTTATGGACAACCACCACGGCTTGCTAACAAGATTCACCATATTCGCGGATTTGCGAGGAGTGGAATGGAATCCCATGACTGGTTCGACATTGACAAGAGGGCAAGCAAAAGGCCGAACAAGCCGCCTTCAAGATTGGAGGGCAGAACGTAGTGGGCCCTCGGAAACGCCTTTCACCGCCCAGGGTTGGGAATGCCACCCCCCCCGTCCCAAAAAATCGTTGAGACAAGCCCCTGGATGAGAGCAGGCGACACATAGAGAGCTCCCCGATGCTTAATTCCTCCTTGTGGCCTTCAAGCAAAATCCCAAAACGTGTCGGGCTATTTGGCCAGCCCCGAGAAGCCTGGATCTCACGTGGCCGTGCCGTGGCCGGAGCGACGCACAGACCTCAGCTTTGCATGCGCTTCAACCTGTGTCAGTGTTATCCAAGAACCATCAGACCTTTTGCGGAAGAGCCTGAAGAACAACAGGAATTTGAGCCCAGATCGGGATCATGGCAGTGCCATGCCTACGTGCGCTCCATCTTCGCTCATGAATATGGAAAACAGCGTGTCTGACTAGAGCTCACTCCGGTGTGCCCCCCCGTTTGTGGGAAAGGATGGGAGGTTGGGTAGTCACACCGCATCCTCCTCAAATAGCATCAATTCCCAGCCGCTCCTTCTTGCAGAATGGAGTGGCGCGGCATGCGAATGGGTCTGGGATGAACCACGGATCCCTGTGCATTCGCTTGGGGGCATGGCAAACTTCCCAAAGTCTGGAAGGTGGCCGGTCTCAGAAAGAGCCCTGAAGGCGGTCCCATAATCTAGACCTCGTAATTGTTAGAAAAGCGTGCGGCACCGGATGTTCGGCGCATGGCAATCAGCACGACTGCAACTATCTTCACTTCAGGAGCTTCACCCGACTCATACTTTTACTTCACCCCTGTTCACATTGCGACTTGCACGCCGATACGTGCTGGTCTTCGCAACGGCTCGAACACGCAGTGGTTGTGGTGCTTAGTATTCCCCTGAACCTTTGAAAACTTACAAGACATAAAATTTGAGCCAAGCTCGAAGCACTCACTGCCTTCAAGTGGAGCCTGTTCTTGCAGGCTGCGGAGGGCTCTAGGATATGCTTCAAAGCACACCACGATCCTTCGTCTTTGTTGGGCTTCTGGGCATGCTGGAGGAAACAAACAGTGTCATATTTGTTGGCCGGGCCAGGTCTTGACAAACCTGCACGTTCAAAAGACATTGTGGAGCCAACTGGATTCGTGTGTTTTGCTGTAGGAGGGTGATCCACTTTGAATTTGAGGATGGGATGCCATGGCAGGCTGTGTTTTCCCTGCAAGAATTGCTTCAACTATTTCGGATTCGTATCTGGTATGCGCGCTGGACCTGCGTTTTGCCTTGTACGTGTTTGCATGGGCTGTGTTGCATGTGCCGTGTCACTGCATGTGCGCATCGGTTGAACCAACTTACATGCTCCAGGTTTCTGCCCACAGGGTGTCTCAGCCAGCCGCATGCGATGCTGTGAAGCTGTTTCCCCCTTAAATTATGTGCAAATTCTATCTGATTATTACAGTCCTATTTGGCAAATTCTACTTAGACTCTGAATTTAAACTGGAAGGTCAGGCAGGTTTGGACAAACTCTTTCTTATTGAATTCTATGAAAATTATGCTTAACTCTTAATCTAATGTTTAGTTGAAAAGGAATTCCTGCTTAAAATTTGGATGTAGCAGAAGAGTTGGAAACTGCCTGTCCCAGTTCTTATTTGGAAAGGCAATTTTATTGTGTTGTTCTCATTGGAATTTTAACCAAATCTATTGGTGTTTCATAAAAAGCCCATTTGGAAAGGAAATCCTGCTTGATGCCACCTTTATTGGATTGAACCCTGTCCATACTAAATCCGTCTTAGAGTCTTAATTCAAGGCACAGTTCAAGTATTTAAATTCATATCGGAAAGGATTTCCTGATCGAAATCTAGGTCGAAATTGAAATTCCAGTTCAGCTACTTCCTCATACAACTACATTCGAATTATATGTAGAAAACAACGTCCCACTTCCCATCTACTTGATCTTTTAGCGCAATTGAAGTGCATTAGTTCTAATGCACACCAATCTTATTCTATGTTTGGGGGGAGGGGACCCCTGCGTGCCTTAAAATACAATCCCAGGAGGCCCTGACCTCGACAAGTCAGGGGCCCCAAAAAAGGCCTCCCAGGATTTGCTTCTGTGGAAACCTCTCCACGTTTTGTGATCTAAACAGATCCAACAAACATACAATCGCCAATCCTGAGATCTCTCTCTAATCAACTGTGATACACGCCCAACACGTACAAAAGCAAACAGCAAACAGCGGAGGTATGGAAAACCCAGCCTCTCATACGTATCACGTCCCTCTCTGTTGAATTTGGGGGGGACACATTTATAGACATGTCCATTGCAATTTCAGCAAGAAACTGCTTGCAAGTCCCTTTCGGGCCGTGACCGAAATCCAAGTCGGATTTTCGCCCAAGATCCAACGTGACTAGGCGGGTTTGAGGGCAACCGGCTATTGGCTTCACCTGTTATGAGCCTTCAAATATCTCTCCGGCAGCCACACGCGCGTGGTTTTGTCAATGCAAGGCGGGTCTGTTGAGCAGTGCGGGAGAAAGAAAACTGCACCGCCTTGGCGGTCTTGCTGAGGGTACTGCACCGCCTGTCACTCAAGATCCGGGCAAACAAAACTGAAGCTTCAGGGGCTTCCTTGCATGAGCCAAGGCTGGTCACAATTCTTGCCCAAATGAAGGTCTGCGCAGCAACAAGACCATGCTTGAGTCATAGGCAATGCAGCGACTCCTGAGTATCTGCTGGGAATTTGCACATCAGGAAGCAGAGCAGGTGCTGAAACTTGAGGAGTGAGGAGTCCCACTTCGACTTTTCAGAGCGACCCCCGGCGAAGCTGTGGTCCAAGGAAGTTTTCCAGTTCAACCCGGAAGAGAAGACAAACAAAGGTGCGTTGCAGCCTTTGAGAAACGCTGTAGCTTTTCTAGCGACGGTTGGGGGGCAGCGTGGGCACATAGGGGAACCATCAGCTTGGATGAGGCACCTTGTTCTTGCGCATTGAATCCCACAAATGTGTCTTCGAACTCAAACCTGGGTCTCCTGAGTTGGAGATGTCCCTTCAGCAACAATTTCCTGGCTGCTGGCCCATTCGTCTTCCAGTTTTCGGTAAGTCAGCAAACAGGCAATGCCAAACGAAGGCTTTCCATGAGACACCACGAATTAAGAGGGTGAAGGCTTACATGAAGCTGTGGGAGCAACCTGGGGGAGTAGGTTTGCACCGTGGCAGCCACTGGCAAGTCGCTCTAGTCGAAGGAGCTCCGCACTCCCAGCATTCAATCTTCCATCCAGCACACATAACATGTCTGTTTGACAAAGCCACCCGGCCATGAAACCGTGGCTGATGCACGTTAGCTGAGTGTCATGGCCTGCCAGCAACGGTGAGAGCGGGTAAATCTTCCCAGCCGTTAACAACTCTACCGATGCTGAGGGAAAGCCAAGGGACGAATTAAAGCAACTTCTGCTTAGATCCTCGCAGCTTGAGACATCGCCCACCGGCTTGTTTGCCGGATTCCGAAAGCATATCTAGCCGGGACGGGAGCTTGGCTTGACAATTGCCCGCAGTCGAACAAATTCCATTGAAGCAACACAGGGCCGGGTCAAGGGGGGTGTAAATTTCAAACCATGGTCTCCCTCTTCGGATTTACCAAAGTGGGTGAGGGCTTTGCACATGCCCTCGGCATGCTCATGCTGAGCCAACAAAGACACCGCATGGTGCAACCAACGGGCCTGGGACAACCCTCTTCTGGAACCATCATAGACGTTGAAGGCAGCATAGTTTGGACCGGCTCTGCAAAACTACTGCTGCAAACTTTCCAGCCCTTGTTGGCAAAACGCACGCATCAACCTCGTTCAAGAACTAACAGAACCAGACAAACAACTACCTGAATGTCGGGAAGAAAAAACCACATTGGTTTCAGGAGTATCTCCTACCCAACAGTCGCCATGGGGTAACAAAGAACGCACACCAGGAAAAATGAGAAGGCCGTCAGTTTAACAAAAACACGTGGATTCAAATTGCAAGGTGTAGGAGTGTAGGACGCAGAACCCATGCTAGTAAGGGCAAACCAGCCGAAGCGATTCAAAATAGTGACTCCCTTCCCTTCTCGGGGGTGTCGTCGCATGCTCCCAAAGAGGTTTTCAAGATGGTTCACCCAAAATCACATAGATTCAAATGGCCTTAGGCGCCAACCTGCTGCAAAAAACACGGCTCAAAAAAAAGATTGCCAGGCGCTGAGTTCCGTCCGCAAGCTTTCCAATGCAAGCAGCCATGGATGGCGCTGCGCGGACAACATGTCTGACCACTTGCAGGCGGAGTGGAACATATCTGAAAACGTCCACGGCAAGAAGATCTTGGGAATAAGCCCGTGCTGTGCAAAAATTACCCATAAGTGTCACCTCACTGCTTCTCTCCCAAACGAGCGAGCTCATGAAGCCCCAAAAGTGGGCACTCATCCGCACTCCTGCGGCGCATCTGCCAAGCTCCAGTTCGACACATGTATTTGGCGGAGAGGTGAGTTTTCAAGGTGCCCACTTGGGCAAGGAAATGCGTGCAGCGCGGAGCTGTGCAGAAAATGGCTGCATGGCTACTAGGAGTGCTTGATTTGCCTGGATGGCCCAACCAGGAACCGCGACAATCTCAAACACAGCGACGACAAGCCCCTGAAACGACCCTGGCCTGCAACAATTGTTCTCCAAAGCGAGCTAGCGGATAAGTCAAGTCGAGTTGGAATTCTTGTGCGCTACGAATAGGCTACGAACAACTCAAACACACCAGCACCCAAAGCAATCTAGATCTGATGTGCCCAAAGCTGTGCCTAAGAAAAAAGTCCTGGAGGAGCCGCACATTGCTGGTGGTGGCATGTTTGTAGCATGGAAAAGTGTCAGAATTCGGAGGTCAATGTTTGGTCCAAAGCTTCTCAAGCAGACCAGGAACCGGGTGCAAACATCACAAAGTCATATTGCGAAGTAATGTGTTGCAGCAAAATAATGGTAAAGCGCGGTGCGGTGCCGATTTCGCAGCAGGCGTGGTCAGGCTCAGTATCTGGGTGCGTGGTCTCAGGCTGCGGAGAGCCGGCAAACACAACCTCAAGTGCTAATTTGCAGGAACTGATTGCATTTCCTACCCGAGTGCGGTTGCATTCGCATGCATGTCAACGAGCAATACCATGGGACATTAGATCCAGGGATCTGGAAATGAATTGAGAGAACCATGTCAAAGGGGAGAGAACATGGCAAGTGCTTCCGATTCTATCTAGTGCTCCCATGGCTGGGGACTGTGAGAGTGCACTTCTTGTGTATCTTAGCGTATCTACCAGCTACGTGTAAACCCATCAGGAAACGAATGCACAAGCTCGCTGAATGGCTCCTATGGGAATAACGCACGGGTGAAGATCCAGGCAAATCAAGCGCGAATAAGCACAACTAAGCCCAAAGAAGCACAACTAGCAAAAAAAGAAAGAACGGCGAGCCACATGTGCCTGGCCATCGCCAGGCACTTCAAGTCGCCGATCTGCCTGCAAAAAATGAAGGCACTTGAAGTCGCCAGAAACTCATCGTGAAGCGCTTCCTTTCCGAGCACCGTCCACAGCTTTGGCACATGCTGGTTGCCCCTCTCAATCCTTTCAGTTGCCGCAGGCTACGAGTTGGTTTAGGTTACCAGTTGGTTTCTCTACCCTCAACGTGATGAAGATTCCATCAACTCCTGTTCAGCTTTGTGGCCTCACGGCTGAAAACGCGCCACCCTTGTAGAGAAAGGCAGCAACCAAATCTCATGAGCATGATGCATCGCGCTCTCAACCCTATACTCAATAGGCTTCTGGGTGTTCCCTGCAGATGTTGCTTAATTTTAGAGCTGAAACTTGACATGGACTTACAAGAGCAGAATGCAGGTTTCAGTCGGTTTTGCACTGTAGGAACCACGCCGCGTAGACTCAATGCCAGTGCGTGATGGGTCTCTGGGATGCGCTCGCTCAAGGTCCGGGAGCATATCGAGCGGGCCCGGTTGTCAGGAAAGCGACACCTCGGCCGATGAGGCGTGCTGACCCCATAGGCTGCTTGGTGGTTTCAGCCTGTTCCCAGACTCATGGCCTCTCAAACCAGCCACTAAATCGTACCTTTTACAATGCACCTGTTGCTATGCGTTCCGCCTCTGCCGCTGCCGCGGGTTCGGCGATGGCTGCCGCCGTGTGTTCAGGGGCAACTGTTGCGGTGTCTCGTGTTGTGGCCCTTGCAACAGCCACCTTGGCGCTGCAGCCACGTACATACACCGTGCCATGGTACTACCTAAGCCGCTGTTCAAATTCAGAGGCCGGTGCAAGTCAACAGAGTATGAAAGCTGACAAATGCGAGAAGCGGGATACTGTGCCTGATTCAACAACAGGACCATGTTGCTGCATCATGGGCCTGTGCAAGCCAACGGTATGTAAGAAGAAATCTATAGTTATTCTTCCTAAGCCTATTCGCCGCCGGAACCTGGTCCTGCGCATACGGGGAGTTGCTGGCTGCCAGCCAATCACTATTCAAAACATTCAGCACCTGTTCTTGCGATCGGCTTCATGGACGTGCCAACATGGAATCTGTTGGCCTGAGCAAGTTAGAGTTGCATGATGCATATCTTGCTTGGTGCTGAAGAGGCGCTTAACAGTTGAACTCCTGTAGCAGGACTGAAATCGGACCCAACCTTGAAAACCCACAGGTAGAAATGTTGACATGAGAGTCATTATCCAAAATGCTGACACTGACACTAAGGGCCCTTCCAAACAAAAACAGATCTCAGATACAGCTTAACCGGAAAACACCCTTGAAAAGACGCGCTATGAAATTCGACCCTTTACCGAGTGACAAATGAACCGTTTTTGGTACTGCCCCTGAACACAGGGAATGGGGGCTATATGGTTTGGAGGTTTTTGGGGTCCACCACATTGGGCCTTGACAAAGGGCCCGGCCAGTTGATCCAGTTTCCGACCGACAGCTCAGCCTTCCAAAACACATGTGGCATTTCTAATTGCACCCTCCCTGCACCAGGCTTTGGAGGCGACAGGCCGGCAATGACCAAATAACTCAAGAACTCAACAACAAAAGACGCCCACCAGGTCACCAGAGGTTCCCTTCAAATGGCTCCTGGGATGGCCTCGTGGCGGGCCGCCTTTTGAAGGGCCAGACCTTTTATGGAGTCCCTCAAAAGAGCCCCCAACCCCATCACCTCGCATAGCCCCATTCCACCTCCCTCTCGATCTAAGACATCCCTCAACAAGAACCGACGCAAACTGTGACAAGCTTGGAGGGTACCCTTCAAGACCGGACCAAATCAATTTTGGCCCTCCCCGGAACGGATAAAAAGCATTCTTATCTTTGAGGGGAAGGGAGTACACATGGGCAAACGTCGCATAACAGCTTACATGCATGTGTGCAAATGCACGGAAAGCGATGGTGCATGGCATAACTAAAGTTGCGCATCGGTTCTCTTTGATCTCAACAAGACTGGCCAACTGACCTGCAAAACTGAAGTAGAGACCGAGGGGGCATTTCGGCCAACGTAGATAGATAGATGGATGGATGGATAGATCGATAGATAGATCGATAGATATGAACGGAATAGATTAGAATTCATTAGAACAGATTAGAATAGGTTACATAGATAGAGAGCCAGATGGATAGATAGACACATAGTTAGATAGATAGACACATAGTTAGATAGATAGATAGATAGATAGATAGATAGATAGATAGATAGATAGATGGATGGATGGATGGATGGATAGATAGATAGATAGATAGATAGATAGATAGATCTATATATATATATGTATGTATATATAGATACATAGATAGATAGATAAATAGATAGATCTATATACATATGTATATATAGATAGATTAGATTATATTTGTTTTTAATAAATACAAATGCTTGTGCATGTGTGTGTGTGTGAACAAAGAACGCAACACCGCACAGCGTGATAAACGACCAAGCAAATGTTTGTGCAAATTTTGACCCATGCGCCGAGTCAAGTGCTGCCCACAGAAGTTGCTCCAAGCTTCAAGGCTCAGCTGAGTTGCGCGAGAGAGTATGCCGATCAAGCCTGAGACCAAGCCTGGCAAGGGTAAAGGCGGTCAGTCGGTCTGTCCGTTGCTTCATGCGCCATGGCCTGCCCCCAGAAACTCACAATCGAGTTCATGCACTTTGGAATCACTAAAAGAGTCGAAACAAAAGGATTGACTGGCCTTGAGCAAACACTGGCCACATGCCGAAGTTGCGCATATAACATTATACTTGTCTGGAAATAGGACCCCAGCAAAAAAAAACAAAAACTGGGCAGTGGAAAAGACAGGGGACCCAGAAAAGCAAAAAAAGTACTAATTCTGGGGAAGTGTGTATATATATATATACACATAATTGTAAGCATGCCTGCACGCTTGGGGCGCCAGGAGAAGCCAAGTGCCTGAACCGTTCCTTGTTTCCCGACACCCATACGCGGCTCAAAGGTGTGGTGCCGAACACCCCCAATTTGCAAAGTCTCTGGGTCTTTGGTGTGCCCGATTCTTCGTGAAAAAAGGCACCGGGTTGCCTTCGGGGGCATGCCTTCGGGTGGGGCCTCCGAAGAAAATGAAGATCTTCAGAAACATCTCCGGGGTGAGCTGCACATCTCTCACCTGGAAGCCCGCGGAGCTATCCTCCACGAAGCGGACTAAGTACTGGCGCTCCGTGTCCAGCAAGGTGGCCTCTGGAAAGCCACGGATCGACTTCGGGCAAGCGGGGCCAAAACGCACCGACCGGAACACGATGTGTCCGTGACCGCACCTAGCCCCAAAATAAATCATATCTCACGTACTCACCAAGGGCAACGTCTTAGCATTTTGTACGTGTTTCGCCTCTTGTCTCTGCCGCCATGAAACGCAATACTCCGCTAGTGGCGCCTTCTAGCTTGGCCCACCCGTGTTCAAGTTTGTAGTAGCCTTGGACCATGCAGAAGACATGTGCGGGCCCGCGGCGGCGCACACCCGGTACCCCGCTTCCCCCACGGAATTGCTTCTTCACACCAGGTCACCATTCGCGGTTCGCTTGCCATGAGATGCCATGAGCACATGACGCGTTTATGTGGTCCAGTCCTGTCAGTAGGCCAAATCTGCTTCACACGCTTCAGGCGCCAGTCAAAAACGCAGTGTTTGCAAGTCATCACATTTAGCCTTTAACAAAGAGGCAACTGTACATAATCTTCAGCTCTGAGTTTGATAAGGGCTGATTCTTCGCCAATGCTTTCAAACACTGAAACTCCAGATCGAGACAAGCCACGCGTGGAGCCAACACAGGAATATCTTGAAAGTAGCCACGCAGAGGGCGACAAATGCTTGGCACACACAGCGTCTGATGGCTTCAAGATTCGGACATGAACTGCTCACCTGTTGGGGTGACTCTGGAAACATCTGGAAACCATTGGGGAAGTGAAAACTCAAATCGCGCTTCTCCATGAGTCTCTCAGGATCGGCGAACGGACCCCTATTGAATTTGACGGGCCTGAAGAGGTTCTTGGATATTCCTGCCAACTCTGGCCAAGGAGTCTAAAGAACTCATGGTCATGATCCAGGTGGGAAGTCACATGTCAAAAAAGTTTGGGTGACTGGCAATGAGAGACAATCAAACAAGCTCCAGGCGGGCGCGACAGACAAGGTTTTTTCCAAGGATGGCAGTTTCACTCAATCAGCGTATTCAACTTTCTAATTGGTAAACTCAAGCGTTTGCTGCAACAGGTGGCTGTGAAACTCGTCACCTCACCAGGTATGCAAACCGATTGTAGCGGCATTGCCGGACCGGTCGAACGGCGTATCTGGGCAAATTACTCGAACTCACCAACTGGAACTGGGAAATCATTGGCTGTCGCTCGCTAAGTAGTCACGGCCCCCTTATAGTTTGTGCGGACCCATGGCATCCAACGCAAGTCCTTACATGCAAGTGTTTAGACCTGTTCAAGCAAGTTTTGGCCCGATCCTGCGGCACAGGGGCTGAAGGGATTTGGTTGACAAAGGACGGCACCACGCGGCACTTCTGCGTCAATGAGGCCCCCCTTGAGAAGACCCGCATCTCCAGCATGAAGTAAACGAGTAGAGGCAGCAACTTCAAGCCTAGCAAAAGAGTTGGCTTGAAACCAAGCAGCGGCTTTGTAAACATGCATGCGTTTATATATCTACATGTGCTGAGTTTTCCCTCCATGGCCGTCAACCTTTTCCGCGGCCGTTACATATGGATCATTCACTGGGAACCATCTCAAAAAGCAGTACGGTCTGCTGCAAAGCAGACACAATATACTAAAATATGGTATTGTAATAGTTCACGTGTTGACAGCACATGCCGGTAGTATGGTATGAGATACTTGTACATAAGCACGGATCGTTGGTCACACTTAGTTGTTCAATCACAGAAACAGCGAAGCCATGAAAAGAAAACCGTTGGTTTTTTTAATGCGCAGCTCCTGCTTGTACATTAGACTGATAACATGTGAGATTTCAACTTGTGAACAAGCTGTTGAACTAGCATACCCGGACTCCAGATCACTAGTTACAGCGTGGTTCATGTTTAGGCTGATCTTGGACATCCAATCACGAGATACTATGCCATGATTGATGAGTTCAGCAGTGGACTATTTTCTGTACATAATGATGCAGTAGGTATGTGAACGCGCGTAAATATCTCATTTCTAGCTTGCAGAGTCATGAACTGCACATGACACTTCTAGGTATGGTGGAAGCTTCAAAAAACAAATCTATACATATATGTCCTTTTCTCGTGTTCTTTTCTCGCTGCCCCTTTCTCGTGCTTTTGTCTCTCTCTCTTTCTTGTTCTCTTCCCTTTTCTCTTTCTTCTCGCGTTCTTTCCTGAATTCCTGTCTGTCCAGAACATGCTTCGTATAGATCACAAGTCTCTCTTTCTCGCTCTCTCTCTCTCTCTCTCTTTCGTTCTATTTACCTAGCTACTCCAAACCGCTATGCCCATCTGTCGGGCTGCCTAGCTAGTGAGCTATCTAGATCTCTGCACTCCTATCTATTTACCCATGTACATTGGCGCCCTGTCTGTCAATCCGTCTATCCATCAAGATGGCATTTATCTAGTATTTTGTCTTTCTATCTATCCATCTAGCTCTAGCAATCCTCTGTCCTCTTTCATAACATCAAGAGCTGCACCTGGCACGAGATCTGCACCTCACCTTGCGAAAGTGCTCGGTCTGCCACACAATCTGTGAAAGTGCGCCTGCCACGAAATCCCTGCCAGACTTCTGTGACGAGATTCGTACCTGAGCTTGCAAAAGTCCGGCGCGTGTCGCGAAAGCTAAGCCTGGTCGTGCAAAACCGTTGCGCTGTGACCTTGCAAAGTTCTGCGCCTGCAGTGAACCTTGAGCTTTTCATGCGACAGGCACTTGCGCAGGCGTGCGACATAGTGCGCGCACAGGTTTGTCTGCGCTTTTGACGTGCCAGGCATGCGTGCAGGTGTGCGCAACAAGGGCGTGAACGGGTGTGCATGTGCCCAGGCTTGCCACGTAGTGCGTGAGCGGGAGGCTTGTCATCTTGTGCGCAAGCATGCGACGTGAGCAGGTGTGCATACCATGTGCCAGGCCTGTGCATAGGTGCCACGTAGCGCAGGAGCGGGTCTGCTTATCGTGGGCCAAGCATGTACGCAGGCGTGCAAGGTAGTGCGTGAGCATGTGTGCTCTTCATGCCATGTCCTGGGCTACCCTGTCACGATTGTCTCTGTGAATCTACAATCTTCAACTTTCAAACCCAGTACGTGCTGGAACGTGCTAGCACATCCTGGAATGCCCTAAACACAGATTTGAAGCTTCTCTTGGTTTCTGGGAGTCTTCAATGTTGTATTCATGTATGCATGATGCACCTGTGTCTCCACCTGTTTCTGCGTCTCTGTCCGCATCTGCATCTGTGTCTGTATCTGTATGTGTGTGCATGTGTCTGTGTATGTATGTGTGTGTGTGTGTATGTGTATGTGTGAATGTAGTTGTGAATGTACTTACGTACGTACGCATGCATGTATGTATGCATGCACGCCGTACAAAATGACAAAATGTAGCAACATGTTGCAAGAAACGGGATCCCACATACTATAGTGATTTGTAGGCCTACACGTATACGCACATGTCCGAGACAGAATCTTTCAAGAATAATGGATGCATTCCAAGGGCCGCAACGTTTACCTCCCGCAACGCTTTGGATTCTGCTCAAGTGAACTGCGGCGCGACGCGTCCACAGCCTTTGGGTTTCTTCGACCAAACTCATGTGAATTGTTTTGGAGCACCTGGGGCCCCTCGCTGCCGCTGCAAAACGCTTCACATCTGCGCTGCTTGGACGCGCCTTCCGGCAGCAGCATCTCCATGTCGAGGCCATGCTGGAAGAGAGCCTGGCAAAGCGATTCACCACAAAGTTTCAAAGGGTTCCCTAGCAAACGAACCACAAAGAATAAGCTCACTCATGGAAACAGGCCAAAAAGAATGTGCAAAACTACGTAAATAATTCGATAAGGAGAAACTTGTACCTTGGCGGAAACTACGGGGTTTCCTCGAGTGTACAGATCTTCTTGCAAGCTGGCCAACCGGGAAACACACATGCCCCCGTTTACCAAGTTCCTCAAAGGAAGCGATAAATATTTCATTGGCCCCAAGTAGGGGCCCTGTCCCTCTGATCAAACAATAGCCTGTGGCTGGAGGTCCTAAAGCAAGGAGGTACACGTACGGGGGACCTCCGAAGCATGCAGCCTATGCTGGCCACAAAGCAGCCCAAAAAGCAAAATATGTTTAACCAGCGAGGGCCACAAACAGTGAGGAAACTCTTCGTAAAGCTTCCCAAAGGTGCACGGGCAGAGCAGGCGGCAGCTGCAAATCGATTACCGCAGCTTCTCGATTTGGGGGGGAGCGAAACTCGGTCCGTGCTGTGTTTTGAATTGGGCGAATCAGCAAACAAGAAATCCTGCATTCGAGAAAGTCACCATCCTGAAAGATAAAACGGGTCTGGAAAGCACAGACGAACATCCGTTCCCGTCTCGCTACTTCAATACTCCACACCTAGCAAGGTATGTAGAAGGACTGGACAGGTACGACAAGCTTTCCTGAGATGCAGGCCGTGACAGTGCTGGCCAGAAGGTAGATGAAGCCTCCTGCACCTTAGGCAGTACGTTCCATGAAGACAACCAGAAATGTCAGCTTGCCCCTTTGGATCGGTGCGAAAGTCGACCCCTCTGCTCTCCGAACCATTTGCCCAAAGCACCTCGAGATAGCCCGTTGTTGCCGTTACAGTTGTTGCGTTTGAGTTTGCGTTCGCGCTTGCGC
>CAUJNA010003225.1:649708-714708 GCA_963377175.1 Effrenium voratum
TCCAGCAAGCTGCAGCACCTGGCCCATGAGAAAAGATCCACCTTCTCAGTCACAAAGGGCACACTTCCAGTGTTGCCATCCGACAGTTCCGCATGGTGGCTGTCATGCCTATTTGAAATCCGTTGGGCCCCAAGCACAATGCACCCAGGAGCTGCTGAGAAGACCCGACAATGCTCACTTGAAAGGACTAAGAGAGGGCCCAGGCAACGCTTTATTATAAACCATATTCTCAAAACAAAACGTTTTCAGACCTAAAATAAGAAAAAAACAAAACAATCACAAGGCGGCCATCTATACACAGTTTTTGTCCATCTTCCGACTCAGCATGGTGAACGTGTGTGCCGGATGGCGTTGATTCTTATATCAGCTCACACGGAGCTCGGTCAGGACCCAATCGATTTGGTGCCACTGTTGAGGCACTTCGACATGCTGCAAATGCGGTTCAACTGTTTGGCTGGCTTGCTGAGAAAAGCCAGGGTAACCACACATTCCGCTGATGTGGCCGGGCTGGCGACGACTGCGAAAAGCGACATGCACCTTTAAATTTGGCACACTCTAGGTGTTGATTTAGCAACTGGTAAACTTATCAACCCTTTTCTGGTTCCAAATGCGCACAGGGAGTTTAGAACGAAAATGGGGTATGAAGCTGGTACAGCGCTGCCCTCCCCGAACTTGCCCGGCAAGCCCCTCACTCCATCAGCTGCCGGGATTGACAAAGTGAGGGGCTCTTTCGGGGAGCGCGCACCAAAACGTGTCACAGGGCAACGCCTACAGGGTCTTGTGGTCTGCCAAGTCGCCAGCAATCCACAGACGTGTCCAGGCCCAGCAAAAAATGTTGCTGCACGTAGGCCACCAAGACCTTGCATGCCAATCGCAATTCTTATATAAAGTCACAACTCTTGATGTTGGACCTGCTTTACATATGGCGCCTTGTTTTCCTAATTCGAGACACTGGGACTGCTTAGGGGTGCCTGGTTTATCTCACTGTTTTTGAGTCTTCTTGAATGCCAAGTTTTTGGTGACAATGCTAAACTTAGAATTCGGGATACTGAATGAAGCACTGGGAATCTGAGAGTTATTCGTGACCACACTAAGTTTAGAATTGGACATCGAGCACGAGGGGTCTGAGATCAAGTCTTGCCAATAAAGGAATTGGCTATGACAGATCAAGCACAAGGAGCCTGAGATTAAATACTGCCAGTACTAACTTTGGAATTGGCAATGCCAACTTAAGCACGAGGTCAACCCAGACCCTCTCCCGTTCCACTAAAGAGCTTCCAAATCACTGGCGGCACCGTCTTCATGGGGGAGGGGGACAATTTATATAAGATTGGTTCTGGTAGGGGATTTTCAGGCTGGGGCTTCAGGGTTCAAGGATGAAACTAAACAAGGTAAACATTGTGTTCAAAACAAGGGTATTGGTCCTGGTGATTTTTCTAAAACTTCTCAACATTTTTACAATTTTTCATTTTTCAATAAGTCAAGCAATGGCACCCTTATTCAATATTTATTTATTTTTTCGATAGGCAATACTCTTAACCTCATTCATTGTCTAACCCCCAAAAAATAGAAATGCAAGAGATGACCAAGTTAATGTTTTAATCATGTTATATTAAAATAATATGAATAAACGACGTATCATTATGTGTCAGGTTTATCATATATTCTTTCCATAATGGAAATATGCTTTACACTTTTAACGCGTCTGCCTACAGCATATTTCTTTATTATACCGTTACAATAGAAACAATCTACATATTATTCTTCTCGCTTTTCTTTTGATTTGATAAACAGTTCAGTTTCATGTTCTTTGTAATATTCTTTATTGTACTGACTTATCTTATCATTATGTTTCTGTTATATCTTCGTCTTGCTTCTAAACAGATATTACAGTTCTTTCTTCCTTCTTCAAGCTTATCAATAGTCCTGTCCATTTTACACTTAGAGCATTGTTTCATTTCTTCAGTCCTGTATTCGTAATGTTATAAAGGGTCATTCCCTTAAAACATGTCTGAACATTCTTTACATTTTCTCATTTAATAACAGTCTAAGATTTTGACATTTTCAAGGTTCAGGTTTCAGACCATTTTTAGCTTTCTGGGGGAACATGAGGGTTTAATCATATTATTTAGCAAAAATATAATTGAACAGTAAAAATTACCAAAACCGTTCTTGATATGATCGTGTTGTAATCACTGGTTCGAAATCAGCTTTAAACCATCCTCTTTGTATTTGATCTATATGATTGATGGTTTATTGAAATCTACTACTGTTTTATAAACAGTATATTTATCAATTACATTCAGTAGTTCTACTTCATAATCATTTTGATAATTGCATTGTTGTAGAATTTTCTTAACATATCATATCTTTCTTTGCCACATTTAACTGCTTGCCTAACAACATCTATTGAAGGAAACCTATGTCTTGTAAAATACAAACGAATAATATTTACATTGTTCATTTTATTGATATTGTTTAAGTCTTCTATGAAACTCTTTTTGCCTTGACAAGTTGAACATTCATAAGTCATAGAGTAGATATTCTGAATAATATTTTCATCAAACGGCATTTTGTCAAGCACTTTGTATGTAGTTCATATGGTTTGTTAGCATTTACACTGACAGGTGTTAATCTCACTTGTCAATGTGTTTTATATTCATTGGTTTCAATAAATTGAAGGAATTCATCAATGATGTCATGTTGTTCATCTTCAGTAAAAATAAAACTAGAGTTCATTTTCTCTATATTATATAAGTAAACATGTCTTTAAGTAGTTTTTTTGGTTTTTCTAAGATCAAGATCTATGTTAAGAGCTGTTGTTATGTTTTCAAGATTTAATCAAATTATAGTTCAATAATATGAATAAACTTAGTCACCATCACTAACATCATCAGAACCTCTAGAACTAAAGTAGTCTATAATCAACGTTTTCTTTTCTATCAAATGACAAACGAATTTTATGGTAAAACTCATTATCAAAATGTTTTTTATACACGACCTTGTGTTTGTTCCTATATATTGCCACTGCAATGCTTTCAGAAAATCTCTGCACATTGAGATGCTAAAATCATGGCAAGACACATAAGCATCGTTGTTATGATAAAGTAAATTATAATGAAACTTGAAAGCACTATCATAATATAGCACTAACGTACTATCACGTCCATATTGAGTTTTTCATCCTGTGTCTAAACCTGTTGTAAATATTGTCCGTAATGACTTTTTCGTCAGAATTTATTTAACCTCGTCATATACCAAATCCACTTATCCATTTCTTTGAAATTTCAGGTTCGTTTTTCATTAAATGTTTTGTAATGGTCTTTTACAATTTACAAAACTCAAAATATCATCAATGCTACAGTCAGGAAATATGTCAGTTGCTTTTTTAACTTTGTTGTTGAAAATCTTACAACCACGGCATTTTACAATTTATTTTGTCAATTCTTCTCTGATACACTTATTCATTTTTCTCTTAATATAGTAAGGTAGTTGTTCTTTAAGCATTTGTTTTCTGAAGGGTTGGTATTTTTGTCAGTTTCATCATTTTCACTTTCAGCATTATTTTATGTCTAAACCATTTTCTAATTCTTATATATTAATTCTCGGTATAACGGTTGAACTTGTTTTATATCTTCCTTTTTGTTTTGTTGTTTTCCCATTTATCAAACATATCTTTGTATTTACTAAATTCATTTTTGTTATTTTCCCTTTGATCAATCCTTCTTTGAATGCTTCGTCCAACAGTTGTATATTCATTCTTGAGGGTGCTGTTTTGTCTTTTTGTATTGTCTTTTTTGGTTTGGTTATTTCAGGTGTCTTGTCGTCTTTTTCTTTGTCAGGTTGTAATCCAGATGATGATGACGCCGTTTCTTGTGCTATTTCAGGAGTGTGCTGTATTGCTTTTAACATCTTCTTTTTTCTTCTTTGTTCGTTTTGCTTTTTGCTTTTGGTCTCATCTCTTCTGGTGCGTCTCTTTCTTGTCGTTTTTGTGCGTCATCTCTGATGCTTCCTACTGCCATTGTCTGGCTTTCATCCATTGTTATTGCTTCCAATGACGCCTTCGCTTTTGCTTTTGCTTTCGCTTTCTTTTTTTTTGCTTTTGGTGGGTTGATTACTTTTGCTACTGTCACGGGTGACTGAGAAGAACCTGAAGCAACTGTTGCGTTAGGATTTGCCATATCTTGAAAAGCTTGTGCTCCTTGAAATGTATTTGCTACATCTTAGCCTAAACTTACATCAATTTGTTTCATTCTTTGTAATCTTTGGTTCATATCATCAAAATGTTGTTGTCTAACGCTTTGAGAAACTTGACTCATTTGTTGTCTGTGTTGTTCCTCAGCATTGTCCATTGTTGCATCCAGAGCTTCTGTTGCTCCGCCTCTTACATCATCCATTTCATCGTCCTTCGCCATATCAAAATGAGCAACTGTTTGAGGTTGTTCTAATATTTTTTGAAAGTGTTGTTGTCTCAAATCTACGCCATTATTATCATAAACTGTTCCTAATAGACTGTCGCGAAAATAATCAGCGTTTCTGTCTATTACATCTCTTATATTCCTATTTTTATATTCTTCCTTTGTAATTTCCTTGATGAGTTCATTTTAAGACGTTCTTAATCTTGATTGTGATTTTCGCGTTTTCATCTGTGTATTGTCTAATCTCGTTGCTATATAAAACAAATTACATTATAAATCTATTAGATTCATTTAATAAATCAATCTAATAAATATGTTAATTTTCACAAATGAAATTGGCAAACTTGCAAATCTAATTAATTTATTCAAAGTCAAAATCCTTTCTTAATTGATTGATTATTCCTTTCTTCTTCTCAATCATTCCCGAACAGGATTTACCTGTTTCACTTGATGGATGATGTCTCAACTTTTCACCTTCCAACCTTTGGATCTCATTAAAATACGCCTGTGCTTCTTCTATATATCTACGCTTGTTTTGAAATACAGCATAATCTCTTTTAGCGCTATGATATTCTATTTGTTCTTGTAATTCTTTCAAAATATGTATAATTACGTTGATGTGCCTTGTTGTCTCCTTCATAATAGTAATGTTGAGTTGATTTATATCTATTCTTCTTTTTTGGTTTATTTGTTTCAAAAACTGCTTTTCTATCAATAACTTCACTGATATGCGGTTTATCGTTGTTTTGTGGTTCTGTTGTTCTCTTGGCAACATTATCATAAATTTCTCTACGACGCATAAGCAACTGCTCCTTATCAATGATCATTATATATAATAATTCGATTTAAACAATTTTACTTGCTAAACTAATAATTCTCTGTTTATTTTTATTATCTCGCTCTGCCTTCATATTATTCTATCTTTCACAGTTTCAAATACCTTATTAGCAGTTGTTTCTAAATGTTTTTCAATCGTTCTTCAGCTCGTCTTTCTAACTCTTGTTCATCCACTTTTGGAATATCGCTTTTTACTCTGTTATAAACATCTTCTTTAAATTCTTCTGCTTGTCCCTCATGCGTTATTTTTCTACGGATAACCTTATTAGGGTCTGGTTCTTTCTTTACAGCCGGACCATTACAATTGTGTCTATATATATACGTTGCTAAATACCTTTTGCATTTCGGACACTCTACCTTTTCCGTTGAATATGCTTTTGATTTTAATTCCTTGTTTGGTTCTTCTTTTGGTTCTTCTTTTAGTTCTTCTTTTGGTTCCTCTTGAACAATTTCTTCTTTTTGTTCTTCTTCAATGTTAGTGGTTGTTTCTGGTTCTTTGCTTCCTTCTTCTTTATTGACATCTACTATTTCAATATGTTTAGTCATATGATTAGTATATAATATGGTTTATACTAAATTATTGAATATATGCATTTCAACCCTCAACAAAGGTAAGGGAGAAGGACGAGTCCGCCCTGTGTAATTCTACAGTTTTTCCATAAGCATCAACATAATTGAAATGAAGACGGCGCAAATGACGCATACTAACATCATTAGCGTCATTCATTAAAATCTCATTATCACAGATTACATTTCCAAACCCTGCGGTTATGGGAATTTTCTTCAATACACGGGCAACTCCATAAGGTGATAATTGCTTTCCATTAGTTAAACTATCACTGGTTAAGTAAATATTTTCATTGGTAATAAATTAACAAAACCACTAACAAAAGGGTCAGGGGCATAATTGTTTTTCAACAGTGTTTCCTAAAACATTGTCAATAGACATTTAAAACCATAATTAGTTTGCAATTCTTTATCGTATGAATTATGTAAAAGTAAGCAACATAATTACAACTTATAGTTATAGTGTTTGTGTTTATGAATAACTACAAAAAGAAAAGTCATTATTTCCATCAGTTCCATTAGTAGCAGTATTTAATTTATTTGTAATTCAGCTGCTAATTCACTTCCTACATAACTACCTTTTACCAGGTGCTACAATCAAATAATATACTGGCGCTCCTCCTGTTGTTCATGCCAATGTTAAATATAATCTGCTATTTACATTTTCTGCAATAGGAAAATAGTATTAGGTAGCGATAATTCATGGACGTATAGTTTTGTATTTGCTCCTGTTTCTTGGGTTTCTGGTACATCTATAACAAAGTCAGAAGTGCTTAAACTTTCTTTTGAAATTCTATGCCGTGTATCAATGTATATTTTCTAAATCTTGCCATATTTATATGAGTTATTTAGATAAAACATATCAATAGTTAACATAAGGAAAAATAAAAATATGTTTGATTTAAAAGAAGGAAACTTAAAATCATACAATCCACTTCATCAAGGTCATAGGGAGATGTATAGAAATATAGTTAACGAAATTCAGCAATAAAAACCCTTATTCAAACCCAAGTATGATAATAGTTTATCTGACACAGAAGGATTAAACAAAGCATATATAAATGGTAAAGGTTCTTATTTAGACAATAATAAACTATTTGTTGCTGGGACCTTTTGCAAGAATATTATTTTATCTTCAATTAATGACATTGCTTCTGATATTACAATTCCATTTGGTTTAGTTCATACAGTGAAAGGAATAGAAAATTAGTGATATACTTGATGAAAACCATAATATAACAGAAATTATTTCACATTCATTGGGTAGTAGTGCGGGGTGCTGAATATTTACAAAATAACCCTGATAGAAATATTCGTTTGACAACTTACGGCGCTCCGTTTGTTTCAATGTCAAACAACAATAATGACAACTACACAAGCCTACGAAATTTTGGAGATATGGTCAGTGCTTTAGATAGAGGCAGTATAACAACAAATAGATGAGGTTTTAACCCATTAACAAACTATCAGCACTCATTAAAAAAAAACACTATAAATCCTAAAATGAAATTCAGTTATGATGATATTGAAAAGATTTTGGAAAACGAGCCCTAATTATAAGGTTGAAAATAATACTACTATTGAAAACAAATCTACAAACTAGTAAATACAAAGTCTAAAAAAGAAGTTGTAGAGTATTCACATTTTAAATAGACTAGTTTAATAATCGAATGATACCATACTTTTCTATTACTAAAAATATAAGTTATGGAAACATTAGATATTTCAGATGTTCTAGTTGAAAAGACTTTGAGATTTAAAATTAAAAGACGGTGGTTCTTGTGCCCGTTCAAAAGAAAGCAAAAACTTTACCCTTCATCGGTTTCTACTTATACTGCTGATACAAATTCTGTAATTAGGTTTAACATTACTGGGCCACCTAATCAATGGCTTTCACTTCCTTCACTATTATTAGGACTTACTCTAAACAACACTGATACAGCAGAAAACCACGAACTCCGACCAATTGATACAGCCGGTTTTTTTGATAGAGTGCGTGTATTAATGGGCGATGTCATTGTATGTGATTTAAATTCTCTTTCTCGTGCGAGTTCAATGAAAGATGTATTAAAATCATCTAAAGAAAAAAAGAATTAATGAAGCATTAGGTTTTGGAAATACTCTTCTTAATCACGATGGAAGGTTTTTAACTTGCGACGCTACTGGAACCTCTATAGCAGGCAGTCGTGAGAACTATTACCAATGGCAATTATAGAGGAATTAAAGAAGGTAAAAGTGCTAATGTCGATTTTGATTTAAACTTAAAATGTTTGAAGACTTGTGAAAACTGGATACCTGTATCTTATTGTCCCATCACGATTGAGTTATATTTACCACTAATGTAATAAAACCAATTGTTAATAGAGCGGGACTGTTTACTGCTGATAATACGAGCATCACGTGGTCTGTTACAAAACCTGCATTTAAGGGTAATGTCTATACTCTTGATGACAGTTTATATGCCGAGTATGCTAAACTTTTAGAAAACGGTTCTCTTCCTATTCCTTTTGCAAGTGAAACCATGCAAGAGCAAACAGCACCGGCTACATCTGAAGTATTTACTACAATTGTCCGTAATGTATCTAAGCTAAATATATTGCTTATTCTTTTTCAAACCCACCAGCAAAATCTTATGCTGGTGGTTGTGGAGAGTTGTCAAAAGAATATAACCGTATGTATCACCCATTAGGCGTTGTATCACTTCATAAAAAAATGACGCTGAACATGATTTGTCTGCTCCTTTCATAAAAGGTAATCTAATCAAGTTATTCCAAGTCAAGAAATTCAAGGTGTTCGTGAAGCATACGCCCATCTTATGCATTGTTCTGATAAATCCATTTTAGTTAGTGCAGAAGATTACAGGTCTCACGCGTTTATGTATGGCTTTAATCTCCGAAAAATTGAGTCTGCTAATCATACTGGGATGAAATTGAAAAATAATTCAAATATGGTGGAAAATAATTCAAATATGGTGGAAAATAAGGGCAATGGAGGGGTCAACATTATAAAATAGTATTAGTTCAAATGCTTATTTCATTTTGTATAATACAGCAACCATTGCAAGTAATTTAGTCAATGCTTCATCAAAATACGTACTTTAACAATAACTTCAAATACACATTTTAATGATATTTCATCAAAATACACATTTAATAAGTAATTTAAATTCGAAAATAACAACTGATTTGAAAAAGATTAGTTCTAATTCTAATTCGATGAATACATTTGTAGAAATATTTCATCAAACACAAGTTTAATATATAATGTAATTTCTACAATAACAACTAATTTGAATAATCTTAGTTCTAATTCTAATTTAATAACAACAGGATGAAATAGGACAATAAATGCACATATTACAGCAATATCGGACTTGCAGAATGGTGTTTCATTTAATGAAGCCGATTATTACAATAAAATAACAACGAATAATGTATTATCAGAAAAATAGATACATCAAAATTAAACATACATTAATACACAATATTACAACCACATCATCATTTAAAATAGCAGAATTTGGAAATTATAATATTGTTTTGACATGTATAATAGTTTATTGATAGTTGTACTTATGGAAGTTTAACAGGTTCAACGATGTTTTTAAATCAACGAGGTTTTGGTGATGTAGAAATTAGTTCTTCAACTTTTCAATTTGAAAAATCATAATACTACAATACTAAGTAATTTACAAGTATCAGGTTTGTTTTCTTGTTCGTCTATTTTAGATATAGCAGGTTCAGATGCTCGTTATGTTCTACAATCAGATAATTTAGCAGGATTATTAGCAGGAAATACATATACAATTAATTCAATAATTCCTATCAGGAATTCGCAGGACACATCATTAGAATCATTAGGTCAAAAGTCAGACAACATAGCTATTAATGCTCAACCAGTAGCAGGTGCTATTATCGAATGTGGATGAGTCTATGCCGTAGCCATTGAAATGCTAGATTCATCCTTTTTGCTGCGCGGATGGAAAGTCCTGGTGAGAACTGAAAAACGGTTTGTATTCGTGATGTGAGATACCTAGCTGTATCAAAAGAGGATGCACAACGCTTTGTACATGCGGGATCGATGTGAAACTATTGATCTATCAGTGAAAATAGTGTTGTCGTCGATGGGGATCAGTTGGTCGTGATTCGTAGTGCCGATTTCGTGTGAACTCTCGCAATCGAGCTTCTGAGAATCTTCGTCCTGGCAAATCATTGAAGACCCAAGGAGGTCTGGATGGTTGCCAAAGGAGGCAGTCGCAATAGCTTATCAATTCTTGTTGTACCAATGATAGCTGCTGCCGTAATTAATCGTAATCTCTCCACGTCGAATCGCTGTAGTGCTTCCATCCCTGATTGCCGTACGAGTATTGGTTCCATGGCTTCCAGGCTGTCTCCTGTTTCTTGCCCTTGAGAAACTCCTTGGTCCGAGTGTAGTTTCTCTCCCGGTTTGCTGCACAGCTTCGGATGTAGACCATCAATGGGCTGTGTGAATCGGAATCACTGTGACCCAGCATGTGCTTGATGCGTTCATTGGACGAGACCTGGTAGTCGGCGATGACCTTCTCAAGTCGTCCTGCATGGTTGTCAGTTGAGCTTCAGTCAAACATTCAATCTCTGACTTGCGGAACTGCTGTTGGATGTCTTTCCCCATCCAAATACCAATGTCATCACGCAGTCCGGAAATGTTCTGTCATACCCGGATCCAGTCTTCATGTCGAGGTGATGACCTACGATTGACTTCATGGCACAGGACGTTCCATGTCTTCTGATATTTCTGGATGATGTAGTTGATGAGGCCTTGGTCAGGATTGTAGACATCTTGAAGCTTGCTGTAGGTATTGGCGGACTTGTTCGCGCCACCTGTAATCGCATCGCATTGGTACTCGGTGACGAGGGGCATGATTCCTGATTCGAAATCTTCCCGTGCTGCGCCATGGGTGATGTTCGGAGGAACATGGAACACGCCAATGGTTGCGAATGGGAGGTCTGCCTTGACACGTGTCGACTGTCGAAGGATGTGGACGGAGTTTCCGTTCATTTCGGTGGGGCGCCGCGCGTCTCGTTGTTGAACTCTGTGTGACGATGACAACGATCTCCTTGTGCTTGCCATGTCCTTGGACTTTCGTGCGCGGTGGCGATCTCCTTCCAATGTACTTCTGCTGATCGACGTGCATGTCCGCTCCGGTGGTAGCCAAGCAGTCGGATGTGGGAATGTCATAGTCGGGATTAGTGCAATCCTTCTCAACTCCAAAATAGCATCTGAAATTCCGAACGTCGTGCCCCAGTATTGGCTTTTGGTGAACATGCGTCGTGCCAATAGCTTGACTCTAGGAATTGAGAACGATGCCCTTGTAACCGAACTTTATGAACAGCTTGATGAGGTCCTTGGATTTCTCATCTTCCGGATAAAGGAAAGCATCGGCCTCGTTGAGGCAAATGATGTGGGCACTGTTCTGCGGCATCATCATGATGAGCGGCCTTTCATTCATCGACATGTATTTCACTTCCCGGCTGTCCAACTGCGGGTTCCTCGTCAGGTTTCCGTTATTCAAGGTGAGCATGTTGAGCGTCAAGGATGAAGTGAATTCATGTGACGCGAGGTGATCAACATAAGGGCGATCTGTCGGCTGCATCAGGGATGCAAGGATGTCCGTGAATGACTTGATAAGGTCCGGATCATCATCGTGCCTCAACTTCTTCAGTCCAATCGTCTGGTTGGATACCCTGACTTGTCCTGTGCTGCCCTGTACTCCTCCCTTGTCGGCTTCTCGTGTTGGTGATGGAAGTAAAAAACTTCCTCATCGAAGTTGGCGTCGGGATTCACATGCGCCAAGGATCTCAGCTCAGTTTCATTCAAATCTGGATGAACATTCCTTGGATCGGTATTGTAACTTGTCATGAAATCTCGGAAGTTCTCCTGAGATGTCTTGAGCTCTTCTGCTGCATCGATCTTGTTCATGGTTTGGTGCAGAGCGACTTCCGCGGCTGTCTGGATGAATCGTGATAGATTGTCCGGATTGTGCAGCTCCAGGCTGACCTTCTGCTCGACGGTTCTCTCTTCCGTAGGTTCCATTTTCTCTTCTTCTTCATCTTGATCCGTAGAACGCCGTCGCTTTCTGGTCTTGATGGATGACTCCTCTCTGATTGGTTCTTGTTTGTCTTGTTGGCATTGACGTGTGCAAAGAAATGGTCAGCGAACTCCGTGACCTTGGTCTCGTGCATCTCCTTGCCTTCCTTGCTGAAGTTCTTCTTCAGGATCCGATAGTTGAACTGTAGGATCTGACCCTCTGCATCAAACGCTGCAATGATATCCGAGGTGTTAGTGGTATGCTCTGTCAATACCGTTCGTTCCTCGGAGAGTCGGAAAGAGTACGGATTGTTCTTTGTAAAGGCAAGGATCACGAGTGCATCACGTCCTGTAGGCACATGAGTCAGCGCTGCCTCGGATGGTTCATCGTCGACGATGATGTCGTTGATGCAGGCAAGGTGACCATGAATTCTTCCTGTGGGTTGAACTTGCTCCTGTCCTGATTCCCTGATCCAGGATGCTCTCCAACTGGTTTCCATAGGTCGCATGGAACATGAACGTGACAGGAGTCTTTGAGAAAGGATTAATCTTTCTTTCCTGTTCCATGGATGGATGTAGTGAGCTTAAGGCCTGCAGAAGTGAACATACATGCAACACAAATGCAGGAAGTGAAGCATGTAGTTTGACACGGCCCCTCAGTTAAAAGGTCTTTGTAGTACCTTTTCAACTGAAGTGCGAAACATGGATTGACAGTAGTGATGAAAACCATTGTTGTTCATCAATTCTACTGTAGTGACAAAAAGGTAGTAACCTGCACTCAGTAGTTCACGCTGCTCGTGGTCCAGCACGGTGTAGTGGCGCTGGATGGAATTCGTGAGGCAGTTACTCAATGTAGTAGAGCAGGAGCTCAAGCATGTAGTGCCCAGTGCTGAGCGCGGTACGCTTGGACCATCTGCAGTCGACTGTCCAAGGTCGCGTAGTAGTGGGTGGTGAAAAAGGTTGTCATGTAGTTTGGAGCGCCTCGTGGCCTCTCGTCGTCTATCTCAGGGCACGACATATGTTGGTCGTAGTCCCTAAGGAAACGATGTAGTAGTGCCTTGTGATGTCAGGTGAGGTTGGTCATGGTGAGTAGTGTAAAACCGTAGTACTGGATGCTCTTGCAGAGGATGGTAGTAATGGCCTTGTGTTGAAAGTCGTGGAGTTGGTTGCGGTTGTAGAGGTAGTGGAGTAGCTCCGGTAGAAGTAGTGGCATGTGATAGTTCCAAATGTAGTTTTTCCTCAGGCTGTAGTTGTCGGTGAAGGTAGTCATGTCGTAGTCCACCTTGTAGATGGTTTGTGGATGTTGTGTAGTTGGGAGGTAGTAGTTCTGTTGTACTGACATCATGTAGGAAATGTAGTCTCTGGTGAAGTTGAGAAATTGTCCTGAAGTGAGATACCTCACAATTAGTTGTTGTCCAATCTGTAGTTGGATGATGACGTAGTTGGTGTTGTTGCCAGTTGTAGTGTGGAGTGAAGTTGTGTGGTAGTAGTGGACGTTGGCTGCTTCAGGTAGTGAAACGCTGAGCAGTGTGGAATTGTAGTGGGGCATCCGGAGGTCTCCAGGGATGCAGTGAATGGGTCGTGTGTAGTCCAGTTGTGAAAGTGGAGTTGCTTGTTGTTGTGAGAGTAGTTGATACTCTCCCAGTGTAAGTCGAGTGAAAAACTGAGTGTAGGGAGTGTTGTCAGGCAGTGGTTGGTATTCCGTGATGTGTAGTTGATCCATGACAGTTGTTGGGTTGTAGTAAGCCGTGTTGGAAGGCGTGGAGTGATTGAAGCGGTAGTGGAGCTCCGTGGTCACTGGAGCCTGTAGTGACCGCACCTCCGGTGTAGTCGCCCTGTCAGGCGTAGTTTCATGGATGGGGACCTCGCGGTCAGGGCGAGGCCACCCAATCAGCGCGGGCGCAATGGCGTGCCCTGAACAGTCAGGGCTCCGCTACCAGATTTGGCAGCACACTTTTGTTGCTTGATCCCAAGGGTACCCTGCGGGGACGTCATGTCCATGTGCAACTAAACTCAACCAATGTAGTCTGCAGCTGCCAACCTTTTGACTCATGCGATGTAGTGAGCTCAAGGCCTGCAGAAGTGAACATACATGCAACACAAATGCAGAAAGTGAAGCATGTAGTTTGACAAGACAGAGAGAGAAAGAGAGACAAAGAGAGAGAGAGAGAGAGAGACAGAGAGAAAGAGCGAGAAAGAGAGACCCCGTACAAAGGTTAGAATAAGGGTACCCTTTTTTCTGTAGAGGGGCGTGGACAGGCAGGAGACAGGGAGACAGAAAGTCACGGAGAAACAGAGAGAGAGAGAGAGATAGAGAGAGAGAGAGAGAAAAAAAAAGAGACAGAGAGAGGGAGATTGCGCAGAGAGAGGCTTGGGGGGATGGGGGGGATGGGGAGCAGAGGGAGGGAGAGAGGACAACAGAACACACGGGGGAGGAGACAAGAGAGAGAGGAAGAAGGAGAAAAGGGAGAGGACAATGTCGGCGGACTGAGCCGGAGGCTCTAAAGTTTCTCTGTTCCTAATGATTGTGGGGCCAACGAGCTGCCACCATACCGCTGGAGAGTGCGAAGCTCAGCGCTGACAAGCTGATCACGATCACCCTGGCACCGGGTCATCTGACACACACACACACACACTGCGCCTCCGTGTCAACCCCACAACAAGAGACAGAGACCGAATTGGGAGTCTCAGGGCCTTGTCAAGCCCTACCCTGACTGGTTGATTGACTTGAGTTGATTTAGCGTCCTCCGCTTTGCCATGCTGTGCCGTACTCTGTGTTGCAGTTGTGGATTGAGGAATTGTTTGGTTGTTGTGTTGATTGATTTATTGATTGATTGGCTGATGGATTGATGGATTGATGGATTGATGAATTGATTGATTGATGAATTGATTGCTTCGGGGTGCCTTGTAGGATCCCAGACTGTATCAACAAGATGCCTATCTAAGCCCCACCTCCAGCTTGTGTCACCCAATGAGGGACGTCACAACAGCCTCATAGCCAAGAGGCCTCCTGGGGCTTGGGGGTGTCCAGAACGTTTCTGCGCGCAAACAAGCTTCCTATCCTCGCAGATTGCCACTGAGTGCCTCAGTATTTTTGGCGTCACTTCGCAACTCGCAGCAAATAAAGGTTTAGACCCTGTTCCCCACATACCGCCCTTTGGCCAATTGTTGCGTCATACTTCCCCCATACATGTATGATGCATACCGGGCGGAACTGACTCTTCAGGGTGTCATCAACTTGCATTGCCCATATGGAGTTTAACTTAGATTCTAGTCAAGATGGTTGCGCAGGGAGGGGTTTTCAAGGGTGTGACGAACCCAAAGCGGGCCCCCGAAAGGAGACCATCCTGCCCTGCCATGAGCGAATTGCGACTGCCTTAAGTGCTGCTCGTCCATTGAGCCCGGCGCCGCCCGGTACGCCTCGCAGACCTGACCGCACGACCGCGCGACTGCGGTCAACTCTGGCACCGATACCCAAGTAGCTGCGTGTGACACTTAAAGCAGGTGCTTTCCATAGCAGAGGTCATGTCATGGCCCAACCAGCCCCGAGAATATAGTGATCTGTTTCAACAATCTTAAGCGCCACCCCTGGTTATCCAATCAGCAAGCCTGCCGAGCACGAATGATCGCAGGCTAGGAATCGCCTCCCTTTGCGACCGGAGTCTCGGAGCCAACTCCTTGCGTCCATCCCTCACTCCACAAAACCTCTCTCTGCACACTGCTAGCCTAGGGCGGTTATTGATTGGAACTTCCGCGCCACGCAGCCCATATATGTGGCATGCGCGTGTTGGCGGGTTGAGGAGGCATCATGCTGGCAAAGTGGTGGTGGCGTGTGGCGGAACCTTTGTGAGGCGTTCTGGCGCATTCTTCAATGGCCAGGGCGAAGTCATGTGAAAATCTTGCCTGCTCTTACATACATGTGCTTGCCCAAAAGGCCCTGCAACGACGGCATCGCATTTCCAGGCTATAAAATCCACCTCCACTTGTTTTGTGACTTGTTGTTTTGAGGTTTGGTCAGGACAGGCTCAAATGCCCAATTCAAAACCACTTGGGGAAATCTGAAAACTCGCGCACATTGTGCCATCGCTATGCCCTGCTGACTCACGGGTGACCCTTCGGGCCTGTTCCGACACAAAGGTGAGCAGAAGTATCAGCCAAACCACCAAACTCCTGGCGTTGAAGGCAAGGTCCAAGCAACCTAACCTGTGCAATTCTTTTCAACATCCTGGACACAAAAGCCACGTTGAGAATTTGAACACGAGTGGCAAAGGCTAGGTGCCTAGGTGCCGTCTTGAAGTGTTTGCCATACCCCCACCTTAACAGTGTCTTTTCGAGGGTACCCTTTTTGGGGGTGCCGAAAACACGAAAACTGCAAATACAGCGAACACCCTACAAAACGTGATCACAGCGAGAGCCATGTTGACTTTTGGCTTTTCAGTTCTCCTGGAATTCTCGGTTTTCTCGTTTTCTCTGTGCCAACTTCGGCACGACATCACCCCTTCGAAAAGCCGAGGCCGCGGTCTTGACCATCGCCTCCAAAACATGCATCGAGCTTTCAAAAGTATAGCGCCCTTTGGGCTGCAAACGATGGGCTTTTGCTTAGCATGTGGTGCCCCAAGCTGATGGCAACGCCTGGATGCTCAAAACCGAAAACCTCAAGGATTGAACGCGCGTAACTCCCCCACAGAAGTGGTAATGGCTTTTGATCGCGCGAACCGCCTGCCAAGCCCTAAGTCGCCAATCGATGTCAGTCGAATCGTCAGTGGCCTCCCAAAAGCCCCGAGATGTTACAGATCTAGCTGCTTCCGAACCTGTAAGTCCGCGGGCTCGAGCTTCGAGCGCGGCTCTGTGCAGATTTCCCCCGCGAGTTCCCGGGTGCGTGGCCTGTCTTCTGGGAATCGACGATCACAAGTTGAAGGCGAGCTACACCAGCTGTTGCAACGATGCTTTACGGCTTCCAGATATCAGCTGCCTCAAGTGAGGTCTTCGCATTGTATACACAAAGTTCTCTAAGAAGCTGCCATCAAGATGCCCTGCAACGCCTATGGCGCCTTAGACTTATCAGCGCTCCTCAATCAGAGCGAACCGGCACACCCGGCCCACAGCGCGCTGGTTTTCTGGAGCAAAAAACAAGTCATCAGCGCATGGCGTGGGTCTCAGGGCCCAATGACCCAACGACCCACGGGCTGGTGAAGAGATATTCGCTTGATTTTCTTAAAGGTGAGTTCTCAGCGCATGTCTGCGCGGTCCTGCCCGCACCCTGAAGCTGTGAACTGGCATGAGCCAAGTCGTCAAAGAATCTGGTGGCTGGCGCGTGGCAAACAAAGCCCAAGACGTTTCAAGAGGCACAATGCAAAGGTGTGTTTGACTGACTGAAACCGCACTATTTTGCACGACACGTCTTCGCGCTGCCGCCCAGCTACTGTTTTCCACAGCTGCATTGCATTGAGCTGCCACTTGGTCGCGCATTTATTGCAAATTCTTGCTACTTACTCAGCTGCGGTGTACTGCGCTGGTCTGCGCCAGTTCGGCGGCTTGTGAGGTCTTGCGGCAGTGAGGCTACTCTGCAGTCCATTTCAATGTGTAGCGCTTTGTCTCAAGTCTGTCTTTTTCTTCTAGGGCTACTTCAAGCTGCCGGAGCAACTAGTTGGAACTTTTTGGGGCAATGCTAGAACCTCACGAAGAGAACCTGTGAGTTCTCCCTGCCAAAGGATGTAGTTCGGACAATGCAGATGTGAGGCAGTGTCTAGCGGGCCATGTGTCTGTGTGTGTGTGTGCGTGGGAGTCTCTGTGAGTCTCTGTTTGTCTCTGTGTGTGTGTGTGTGTCTGCGTGTGTCTGTATCGCTCAAAACGATTGCTTAGGAAGGCAAGGTCCAAGCAATCGAGTATGACGGGTTGCCTGTTGCCGGACATGTTTTACAGTTGTTTCAGGGCCCTCTTTCTTGACGGAGTCAAAAGTCTTACCTATCTCATGCCGGTTGCAATGTGATGCAGGGAGGAACTACTTGAAGCCTCTCCCCTCAATGTCCGCACGGCCACATGTGGTCGAACTGCAGGCAAGCAACTACTGTACCAAGTGATATGCACCGTAGCAGGGGAATGCATGCTTGACTCGCCGACCTCCGGATGCCGTCCAAATCTCGCGAACTGACCGACTTTCGCAACCAGGCACTAAAAAATGAGCAGAAGACCCACAAACAACGTGAACCACGATCAAGGCTGTTCATGGTCCGTGTCAAACGGTGTCAAGGTGGCGTTGGCGGCCATTGGGCCTCCCCCGAGTCCTGCGCTGCTCCTGTCGGCAACGCCTGGCCCAGGGTGTCGTGAAGCTGTCCAAAAACCTGGCAGCAAACTGCTGGCGTTGCCAGGGCACCCTTGAAAGGGTACTAAAGGAGTACCAAACATGCAGGAAGGAGCAATCACGTGGAATCCCGATGAATCAGAATCCACAGAAAGTGCCTTGAACTCGAGCCAGGAAAATCAAAAAGGACTCTTGCTCTTGTGTTCATTACATTGTTGAGTCTCCGCTTTCTACTTCATGCACCGCCCAAGCCACAATTCCCAGCTGCGCCCCAAATCGCCAATTAAGCCAACAAGCGCCTTTGTCAACCTGCGTGCCGTGCGGGCGAACTTTCCGAACCAATTCGAGCCAAGTGACAGCTGTAGCTTTTTCACTGCCAAAGCCATGTCGGGCGAAAGGATGGCGTGCCTGTCGAGTCTCACATCCATTTCCCTCAGCCCCCAACAAGTTCCGTCTAAAGGGATCGTCTTGCTCTCCGGAAAGGACATGGACTTAAAGATTGTGAACCTTTTGGATCCTTGGGAATTGACCTCTCGAAGAAACCTGGCTCTTCAAAGCCAATTCTTTGGAAGGTGATGGTTTCAAAAGCGAGCCCAGGTGCGCGAGCCAGGAAAATCTGGTTGCCAGGCAGGTCAACCCTGGCTGGATCTTTGCTTGCGGCCTGAAAGGATTGCAAGCGACCAACCGTTGGGCTCAACCATGTTAATAAAGCCTGAAACATGAACCAAACCTGGACCAGGTCATCGGGCTTCGGCTTAGGCAGTGACTAAATGGCCATGAGCCAAAGTAAGCGAGGCTCATTGTTTCCCTCGCCACGTGTAATCCAGCGTGCATATTGGAAAGGCCTTGTACGATGAGTGGGCCCGACTCCCACAAAACACGCGTCTTCGTTCTGCAATCAAACGACACCAACCCGAAAGGTACCTCAAAAACACGACCCCCCCCCCATATGTCGAGCTGATGAGATTCAGCCTCAGGAAGTAGAGGCACGCCACCGCGAAGAGGCTAAACACTGCAGACGCCACCTCAGTAAAGCACTGGAGATGTTCTCTGGGCAATGGTCCATCTCTTGCTTGGGAATGCACTCATGGTTTTCGTTCAAAACCAGGGGAGAACAAAAAAGAGAAACACCTCAAGCGCAAGCTGACGGAACCAAAGAACCAAAGAACCGCACACGAACCACTGGGAGAAAAGCCTTGGAGGCGTTGGTCTCTGCCCCTTTCGCCGAGCTGTGCGCTCCTTGCGGGCCCGATCAATTCTGAACTCAAGGCATGGCTTAGCAACACTACATGTTTGCTATCTGGGGTTCAAGGGGCAAAACTTAAAGCTGATTTGATCATATAGGCACCTACGTGAACACCCATGGCCCATGTTGGCTGGTTGGCCTATTTTTGTCGAGGCATCCTTTCGGCTTCAACTTGACATTGTCAAAGAGGAGCAACATGGGAAGTGAATTCAGAACGGACTGACTGCTCAATCTACGTCTATGCTCCTTCTGAAGCACAATGCGATTTCGAGCTGGTTTTCCTTAAGGTCCACAACGGGATTTGTTTTCATACAGACCTTTGAATGTGCAAAGGTGATTTGGTCTGTGAGAACGCGAGGGGTGTTGGTTTGGGCCGGGCTCCCTCTCCCGCTTCGCCTTTCGGCCAAGCATCCGTGGTGAAGGCGTGCCCAGACCCATAGGCACAGCCCAAGGGCCAGCAGTAGAGATGCAAAAAAGTGGCCAGCGCCGCCAGGAGCACAGGCACACCTCGGCCCGAAAGGCGGTGGAAAGAACTGACTGCATCCGTTCTCGGAATATGGGATCAAGCTTTCTCACAGCTCGGTGGGACACTGGACCTAGGATAGGAACTTGCAACTTTGTACGGCCATCCGTCCAGTGGTCCGCCATGTGTCCCTAGCTTCGGTTGCAATGGCCTGAAGCGGATGAAGTCTAAACGGAGAAGGAGCCCCCAAGGTGCATTTCAGGAAGCAGTTCAGACATGAACAAGGGCCAACAATTTCGCCAGGTTGCCAAAACATGCCAATAAATTGCTTTGAAGCTTCTTCAGGCAAATGCCTTCAGGCAAAGCATGAGATGCAAAAAGCATCGAACAGCTGTTTCGCATCACCATCATGTTCATGGTCTTGCTTCTTGTTCGCTGTCCTGTTTCGAGATGCCCAAGATGGGCTAACCCGTTGGAGCCCCTGACCAGAAATAGGCCAAATCTGGTTCGCTTTGGGAAGCGATTTTTATCGGTTGCTTGCCAAGGCGCCAAGGGCAAAGCGAGGGAGATTCACGGAGATACGGCAGCCCAGGTCCTGGTACACTCCGCAGTCTAGGGGCTCGGTGGACGACTCGTAGGGCTGGCTGTACAGGTCCATGATGTGGGTGTGGGATCTCTTACCTCGAATGCGAAAAGCAATCCTGGCACCTCCTGCTGTCTTGCAAAGAACACTTGGGCTTTGGGGGCATAGTAATCCGGTAGGTGTCTTGCTGACTCGCAATGGGCTCACCCAAAATGCGCTCGGGCTTGGAAGCCAATGCTGGCACAGAAAAGCATACAAGTACTGCTCTGAGCTGGCCATAGCTGGCCAATCGAGCAACCATGCAATCATGGAAAGCCAAGTCAAAGGTGCAAAGAGTTGCTTCGTTTGGTCCAGCTTCCTGACTGAGCATCGGGCGCCCTGGAGGGTGTGCTGCAATTGGTGAAAAGGGTTGATGCTGAGGAGGATCAGGGTCTACCCTCAGTATTTTTATGTTTCGCCAAATAGTGCACTTGCAGTATGATAGATGTCTGCACTGGAATTCCGGTTGCACATGCTGCAGGCAATCTGGGGGGGTTGGTGGTATCTTTGCGTACTGATGCCTTCGGATGCGGGGATGATGCGAGTCGGGTAGTGGACTAGTCATGCCGCACCGATGTCATTGCGACGAAACCTCTGCGTTCGCCTTGCTTCAAGAACGCCACGCCGCGCATTGAAGGTGCAACGCTGGGGTATGATGACGCGTGGCGCTTGGACTGAGCTTGATCTATATAAGCCTGGATGTGTGGATATGTGCCGCCATGGTATATCCTATAACTGTGTGCACAGATGGCCCGCGATGGCCCCTGACTAATTGCCAAGCCAACACACCAGTCGACCAGCAACATGGAACAGCAATATTCACAACTCCAACAATTCCAAAGTTAACTAACAGGTGACAAGTTCTTTTAAGACCGGATCAAATCAAACTCCACAAGCTTCGGCATCCAGGGTTCCCTCGGGGACACTGGCTGATTGATAGATGGAGGGTATCCCCTTGTGGGCATGCGCGTCGTTATTGAAGGGCATGGCACTATCTGAACGGTCCAGGGCTCAACAACCATGAATTCTTGGATATTCTTGGTTTCGCGGCTGTTGGGAGGGCAGAATTTTCAGCAAAGCAAAACGAGAAATCGCACGGGTGATGCAGAGCAAATAGGGAGGGAGGGGAGGGAGGGAGCCAAACGCGGATGCTCTAAGTCTACAAGAGTTGCTACTCTGAACCAGGAGTCCCTTAGGAGTTTGTTCTTTTAACAAACAGCAGCTGTTATCATTTCATGATTCGGAGGGCTTCCAGCTGAAAGGTCGTGCTTGGGAGCCCTGGAGTTGTCCTCCTTGGGCTTGAATACGCTAGGGGAGTTCCTGAGGAAAGTGGCGGCACGGGCTAAAGCACCAAAAGACAGAAATTGAATGACGAACCCGTGCGCCTTGAAACCGGCTGCCTTTGTGTCTGCTTTGGGCCCCTTCGATGGGGTTCCAACCGAGGAACTGAGGCTCATCATGTTCTCTATCTCCTGCCCCTCTCGCCACCGGGGGCTGTCGGTGGTGTCCCGGCACCGACAGCTGTCGCGGCGAGGGCTGTCGGTGTCCTGGCAACGCAAGAGACAGTTCGCAGGCCCGAAGAAAGTCGCTCAAACATTCCGAAGGCAAAGAACATAGAACCGAAGGGAAAGAACATGGATGCTTGACGAAACTAAGATCCTGACCGACTTCAAGTTTCACAAGCGCACATTGCGAATTGTTTCGCTTGAATGGACGTTTTCAGAGGGCGCCGGGGCTCACGGCGCTCATCAACTCAACTTGGCAAATGTGGCATAAGCAATGCCTGCGGGGTGCGCAAAAAGCTGTAGCTACCTCTCGGGTTTCATGGTTGTTGTTGACACTGAAATTCAGAAAAGCGTTGTGTGAACTGAACATACCCCTAAAGAGGGGACCGAGCTCCAGTGCCGTAGCTCCATTTGTCCGGCCTTGATCTTCTCAGTTGCAGGTATGCTGCCGATCAGGGGAAGCTGTGGTTCTTCTGGAGGGCTGGGCCTGGCTTTGTGCATCCCAACAAGATGGACGAAATCCATTTCCCACCACCTAATGAAACCCTGGAATGATGATTCCCCCGTAAATGCCAACAATGGCTAGTGGCTCCCCAGGGTTACAAAGTGGTGCAGGACTTCGTCCATCCACAGTTGCGCACAAAGAAGAAGAGGTGATCCTGACTGCGAATACTGCTCAGTATTGGAAGCTAAGGGAAAAGGACCCCAAATCAAGGCAGCAAGCCCCTAGCAGGTGTTTGCTCTTAATCTTTCTTGCCACCTTTGCCTGGCCCCCTGCGGGCGCAACTCAACGCGAGCAAAGACCTCCCCCGCTTCTCTGGCTCCCTTCGAATCCGTCGAAACGAACATCTTAACTCTGCAAGTCTTCCCACGACGTGTCTCTGGCGTCTCAGCTAAAGTTGGCCCAAAGCCTCGGAAGGGAAACCGTTCGGAGCCCTCAGCTGTTCGGCGCCTGGGGTCCTCCGGGGTGCGCTGACACCTCGGGCAAGTCGATGCGACTAAATCGAAGCCATGAGGTGTGGCACAAGCTCTGCCCACTGAGATATGGCCATGCTTTGAATACAAGCTTAAGTGAAGAGATTGGGATGAAGTCGCGCTGCAACCAAAGGCCGTGCCACGACATTACCCGAAAAGCTCGGGACGTTTTTAGACCCGCTGAGTTTGCTGGACCGCTAGTAAATATGATGAACAAAGCTTGCCCAGGGGCTGTCTGCCCTGCCGCACAACAGGCCATCGCTCAGTTTCAGCTGGGCAATTGAGGCAGATAACTAACCAACTAGAACAAAACATTGTGAAATTGGGAAAGTCTGAAGCTTGGCCCCTGCAACAAGATGCAACAAGTGCGCGTTCTGGCTTTGAGTAGGGAGGCTGTGTTCTTTCCAACAGGTAAAGAACGAAGCAAAAAGCAAGACCCGGTCCCATCCTGTTCTGAAAAAAGGGCTTGTCTAGTGGCCGGCCTTCTGGAACGCATTGGCAGAAAAGCTACCCCGCAGCACTTCCGGTTCGGTGGGTCTTGCCATTTCTCCGGCCAAAGGTCTCCGACTTCGGGCTCCGGTTGGAGGCCACGCAGTGCTCAAAGGCTGCCTGCGAGAGCCCGAATGTGTAAGGCGGGGGGGAATTAAAGTATCGTAATTTAGCAAATGAAGTCTCTGAGATCAAACTTAACAATGTTTAACTTCAAATCCCCAACAATATCATATAACTTAAGTAGAGCATTTCATGGGGGAATAGGCCAGAGTACAGACATTCTCGTGGCTAGGACTTCGTTTGCCTGTGTCCGCCAAACACTCGACGGGATTCCTGTGCGGTGTGGGATTCCTTGGGTGGCCTGGAGGCCACAAGATATGCTCGCCAGCTCGTGTCAAGGTCTCTGTAAAACGCATTCAAGCATCCATGCCAGTTATCAGTTGATCCAACAATCAGGGGAGAAACAAACTTCCCCAGCGAGGATCTGGAAAAGGGGTCGAGAGCTGAACCCTGCTTTCAAGTTGCTCGGGGGCATTCTTCGTAGTTGTTGAAGTGTTTGGGGTGCTGGGGTATTGTTTGGCATTTGTGTTCACAAGTTTGGGGGTGTTGTGCATGTGCAGCACTATGTGCTGTCGAGCTCCGGTCGAATCATCTTCATGCTCTTAAATCGAAGCACACCGCACTTGACTTTGGCTGAAGTTGTCTTTGAGGCGCAACGATGCAGACTCAAGAGCACCCATTGGTCAACAGCAAGGACTGGCGACCCATTGGCCTGCTCAGCGGAACAGCTGGTACGCCCAACAGAGTTCTGCTGCAATGGACATGCCGCAAAGGGTGCTAGTGTAGAGAAGAGAAAATCAGAACTCGCTTGGCAAGGCAGAGATGTCTTTACGGACATAGGCAGACAAACGATGGCAGGCAATATGCAAACAGAAACCTGGAAACCAGGGTTGCAAGCATGCTCCACAAAGAATACAAAAATGCAAACACGTGCAAGTGCAGGATCACAAAAACCAAACGCAACAGGCATAACACAGTCTCAGGGCGTGAATCAAGCGACGGAACTTGTACGCCCGCGTTGTGTTGTGTTTGATGGGCGGGATGGGGTCGTGGGGTCTGTTCTTGGATCAGGTTGATGATCGCGGCGCATTGGTTGAAATAATCCTCCATGCCGCTTTTGATCAGGTATAGTACTCCCCACCTTTGTTCTTCCACTCCACGGCGTCCACCAACGATATCCACAGATGAACGGATTCAACTGCGCCCTTGATGCTATTCTTGCACTTCGTCAACTGCATCAAAAGTTCACCTCGGGGATTAAGTTCTTGATCGACAGGACAGATCACGCTGCCCACGTTCCATCCCACGTTCTTGCTCATCCCTTCCGGCATCGCGGTGCCTTTGTTCGACTTCGTGTAAAATACCAGGTCAGTCACAAGGAAGAAATAATCACCAATCGGTGTGTTCACGGCCACGTCAGCCTCCGTCCTTCCGTCCTTGCTGTCTTGATCATGGTCTCCCGCCGTGGTTCAATGACCGCGCGCAGGAGAATGATGAGGGATGACGGGGACATGAAACTCCTCGTCTCCAGAATGCTGAAGCGAGCACAGTAGAACTCATACAGGGAGATCCATGCTTCCCATCCGGCCGAAAGATAGTTGTCGAGTCCTTAAGCCACAGTCCCTGCATTGGGCGTGGTCGCATCACCAAACTTTGGCAACGCAACGGATTGGTCATTGACTAGCTCATCATACCGATCGGTCAACCCGTCAAGCTCCTCCTGTACCTCATTCCTGTGGTTTCAGCTGTTCTGACTCTTCATCACGAGTCTGTGCAATGGACTCAGCTTTCCTGGCCTTAACCAATGCCTCCCTAGCTTCGCCCTCCGCTTTTCCCTCGCCGTCCCTAGCGGCCAAATACTCGAACTTCAGGTTTCCCCTGCTTTCTCATGAAGACTGTCATTGAACTGCCGCATAGACTCATATTGTTTCTGAAGGGCGCTGTTCTGAGTCTGGGCCATATTCTCGACCCATTTCATGTTCTTCTTAATCAGTTCAGCTTGTTCTTCCGCCATTTTGGTAGAGACCGGCATGATGTGACCCTCCTTTCTGGCTTCAGACAACTCATTCTTCAGATTCGAAGCTGCCACCTCCTCTCGGTTCAAATGATCCCTCACACGATCAACTTCCAACTTGCCTCGACTTTCCACATCATTAAGTTGTGTCCTTGCCTCACTGGCGATCTGAAGCTTGATAGCCTCAGCTCTTTGATCGGCCAGCTTTTCAGCAGATCGGAACCATTCTTCCCTTGATTCATTTCCGGACAAGTGTTGAATCTGATCCCTTCAGGTTTGGATCTGTCCATCCTTGTTAGTAACAATGTTGCTATGGCACATTTCTGTTCTCAACTCGCATCATGCGATTTTCACTGTTGAAGTCATGAGCTACTGTTTCAACTTCACTCAGTCTGTTTGACTTGACGTCCAACTGATCAATCGCCAAGTTGTATTCATCTCTCGTTCTACCATGAACATGAGCAACTTGGGATTCAAGGGCATGGTTCATTCTCTCAAGCCCCAGGATCCTCTGCAGGCTTTCCGCCTCATCGGGTTCCAGTCTGGCTACGGCTGACCGCAACGCTGCACAATCCTTCTTCAATGCATTGCTCTCATCAAGCTGGAATTTCATCTCAAGGAACACCGGAATCAGCCGGCCATGGGACTGGGGATGCTATCGTTGTCCTGTGGCAGTAAGCCAGCAGAGGGATGCCGGCGTTGATCAAACCATGGGAGCAAGGCTTCTTCCCGGTCGAGAGCACCGTCACCTTCAAATGAGGACGATGGGCGGAAACAAATCCGTAAATCTCGTAAGGGAGAAAAGTCATCCTCCCCAAGGGGTTCCCCAAGTGACCCCAGAAATGCGGACCAACAACTCGATGATGAGTTGCGGAAAGCCCAAGAAAAAGCGGAAGCACAAATGAGTGAGGCTGCGCCGGCAGCAGGTGCCGCGAATGTAATCGAAGATCTACCATCGGACACTGTCTCACGCAAGTATTGCACCACTTGGCAATGTGAGTTAAAAATAAATCGATCGATTCAATATGAAGCGGGGTTCACGACCTCTCGCTTCGAATCAATCTTGTCTCACAGAACGTGGGACAAGCCCTACGGCTGATAGCCTGAGAAACTACAACACAAGGTGTGTTGTTCCTCGGTAAGAGTGCGAGGGTTCGAATATCCTCGAATCGGCACTCTCTCCGTAAGCTCGATCTGTTTATATCTATGGCTGCAACAAATCACAATGAATGTTGTGAAAAGTGGCATGTGCTTGAGCCAAATGGCAACGATGGTTGTATGTTGCTCATTTTATGATGATGGCCCCTGTTCTATTCACATATTCTGTCAATTTCATGCTGGCGTTGTTCACTGAGAATCGGACAACGCCAACAGAGCAAGCAAAGAAACTTGACACAAGTCCACGCCGTTTAACTGGGCTGCTCTGCCTTTGCAAAGTGGCAAAGTGCGCTTTATCCGTTCAAGGCGCAATCGCATTGGGCATGATGTAACGCCCACCGCAGCGTTACTCGTCTTTGACTTTGGGTATGTTTTCTGGATTCTGTCGTCCAGTTCCCCTTGCAAGGCACTCCTGGGCAGGCTCTCCAACTAGATCATTACCGCTAAGTGGCCAATGCATGCAATGGATCGTCGATCGGGATCGGATGAAAGACTTGTAAGAAGTACCGCCCTTGCAAACATAGCCGTCAAATGCAAAATAGTGCTTTGAAACACTCCCTGTCGCGCGCCGCAACGTGTCCAAGACCATCAACTACAGGAAGGAGCCTGCATGTCGAGGACGCTGGGCACGACGCTTATCGTGTGTCTGAACCTGACGGGAAGACCGCGAGCCCCAGAGTCAACAATGTTCCGGTACGGGCTTTCCAAGTGCCCAGGAAAGGTTGCCAACATAGCAGGTTCAAATTTCACGTAGTCCTCCCAGTAACCCAAAACCAGTGGCACCTCCATAGGATAGACGTGAACATGTAAAGCCCCGTTCGACACCCGGCCCAGTGACACGGCGCGCAGTCTGGAGCAGGGGCTTCCCAAGATGCCCTGGCGGGTTTAGGGTTTGAATCAATGGGTTGCAGAAAAAGCCTTTCAATGTTGGTCAACCAGCGCTGGCTGGAACTTAAACTTTCTCCTTCTCCGCGATAAGGTGCAAGAGGCAGGCCATCTTTTTGACCCCCCCCTCCGCTTGACCCGCATCGGTAATCTCGTTGCGATGGGGCCAGGTAGCTCTGAGCTCTTCCTTGAAAGGGACACTCGAAGAAACATAAGTTCACAAGCAATCCACTGCTGGTTTTCTTTAAGGTTCTAAGGGGAAGAAATTATGGGGGCAACTTGGCATGCCGCATGTCCCGTCCGAGAAAGTCCCACATGAGCAGGCCAAGGCCAGGCGCATACCTTTTGAATTGCTGCAACTCAAAGACTCGCGTCGATGGACACAAATGGGTTAGCCTCCAAGTCAGCTGCACAGCCTTCTCTGCAAGGAAAGTCGAAATGTTTGGAAAGCTAGGAGACCTGTCCACTTCCATGTGGGTGCTCCCTTGGCCCAAGCCCAACGCTACCCCAAACCTGGAGGAGACCCCCTGGGCCAAGGCGCTCGGACGCAACATCTTTCACCTTGGCGCTCTTCTTCGACCTCGTGTCCGGGGCTGGGCGTTCAACGTGGGGTCTGAACATCGTTTGTTCCAAGGGGAAACCAGACACAAATCCATAAAACATCATTTAGTGTGAGCAACACGTAGGGCCCTTCCGGAATGCGGTTGTCCATCTTCAGAACTTCCCGGCTCGGCAAGCCAAGGGGCTCCATGTCTTGGCGGTTCTTCACCTCTCCCACCCAGCCAGAGATGTCATTCTCCGCGCGGCTGAGAGCACTGTTCATCCTGCAAGCGGGGCATTCCTGGAGCGAAAGCACACACGGGGCGTGGAATCCTCTGCAGCAGTTGCGGGCAGCCATCTTCGGGGAAATGGGATGCGGGGCCCCGGTGTCAGTGTCTTTGAGGTACCTGCATAAGCAGCAAAGGCGGTTGGTTTACAACAATCTCATCTCTGCAGTACTCATGTTCTATCCTTGGCACAGCGGATAAAATTTGGTGGTCCCCCCTTCCCCCCGAACGTGCGAGAAGCAACTCGAACATTGCTGGCATGTCAATGGTCTGTGCAAATAGCATGTCGACCACATGTTTCTCAAGATCGGCTCAACCAACCGTAAATCATGCGTCCTAAAGGTCGCCCTTTGCACCTTCTAAACTGCAAAACGTCTGCCACGTCCCTACCCATTGGATGAACATTCATCACGGTCACATTCCAGTCTCACATTGTGCATGGCAAACACCGGGGCCATTTCACAACATGGGGGTCACAGCTGTTCACCTTCAGGGGTTAAGATGTCCAACGATTGAAGCCAATAATAGGTGAGGGTGTCAAAGGGAAAAACATGAAAAAACCAGAACAAATGACAAACAATCATGCAAACCTTGTGGTTGCCTTCACATTTCTGCAAAGACCTGTAAAGCTTAGGAAAGCTGTGGCCCGTTACTTTCTGCTGAGGTTTGACATGTGGTCTTCAGTTATGAGCCCCTCATGGGCGCGGTTCGCCTCTGGGATTTGGGGTCCTTTTTTTGGGTGTCGGGAATTGAGAGGGTGCGCAGCGCATTGTCGGGTGCCATGCTAGTGAAGGCTTGTCAGTGGCTAAGGAGTGGGGTTGAGTCCCGTAAACCAAAGAAGAAGGGGCAACGCAAAGGTCCTGAATCCGGAGTTGCTGCATCCCACGCCCATGCTGGCACCCATTTTTCATTGACGGGGGCTTCTGGTTGATACAGGTTGCGCTGAGATTCATGGAGCTCAATTGAACTCCCGCGAACATTTGCAAACCACAGTTGCGCTCTCGAAAGGGACCATTTCCCAAACTGCAGCTTGCAAAGTTTTCAAAACTGCGAGGGTCGAAGTGACCTGAAGCAGCACTCAGTCTGCAAGATGCTGTGCTCACCCCAGCCTTCCCCACAGTGGCGGTGGCACTTTCAAAGACTTCTTGGCGTTTACCTCCTCGTCACTGCGCAGCACATCGTGGCTGCTATTGCAAACGACCGTTGCCTGAGCGACGCGCACAGTCTGTTGTCATGTGGTGAGTTAGTGCCTCATATTGCTTCGCCCAACTTGGCTAACCACCAAAGGCGGCATGCGATCCATCGAGCAAAAGCCGGCCACAACCTCGCCAGGCCCCCTCCAATATCTAAGCTGGGGGGATGTCTTGTTGCTTTGGCCGCCGCGAAGCGCGGCGGGAACGTATCCAAGGCACGAACGCCTGCCCGGATTCTCTGCTGGACTTGCTGAGCCTCGGAATTGGATCATAGTGGCTCGAAAATTATTGGAGGGAAGGGCCCCCCAGAAAGTTGGCCTTGTCATTGCCATGGGGGGTGCCAAGCAATGGGAAACAAGCCCGCACCTCAAACTCAAACCAACCACAGTAGACCGCCCCCTCACCCCGATTAAAGGTTTCCCCTGCCCGCCCCAAGTTGACACCGATACCAAACTAAAGGACCATCAACAGGGGTTTCAAAAACAAACGATGAAAGGCTCCTCCTGCCACCCCCCTGCCAAAACAACCAGGCTGGCTTTTTCTTTTGAAAGGGCTCAAACTTTAAATAACCCCAGCTTGCCGCCAAACATTCCTGGTTTCCACAAGAACCTGGGCCACCAAACCAACGATTTTTGTTTATATCATTGTTTCCAAAAACGAAGAATCAAGGGCATAAAAGCTAACTACCCCCTTGAAGGGCCGCTCTCCTAAGAACTAAAACCTTCCCTGATTAATCAGGGGGTCCCCAGCCCCCCTGCAGCGACCCACATGTGCAAGCTGCTTTGAACAGATCTTGTTTGGAGATAGGACAATCTCTTTCGGATTTCAGAAGAAAGACGCAACAGCGCAGCAAACAAATGGCAAACATATTATATATATATAACATGGCCGCCAAACCAAGGACTTCTTCACATATCCGAAAATCCGTCGAATCCATGACAATCCTCAAGCATCAAGTCCCTTCAGACCTCAAGTTATTGCGGGGGGGGTCCCTCCAGGAAGCCCCAAAACTTTGACCTTGTACATTGAAGGGGCGGGGGTTTGCCAATCAGGGTAAGCTTGCGTATATCCCAGCTGTGCAAAAGCAACTGTTACCCGGATCAAAACCCTAGTTGGTGGCAAGTGGATACCCTTAGCCCTTGGCGGTCTCAACCATTCCGTTTTGTTGGTTGTCCAGGATGCGATGACTCCCATTGGTTCAAACCTGGGGGGGGTTAAGACCCCTCGCGCGCCAAGGGCAAAGAGTAGCTAAACGGCTTGAAACGGCTCGCGTGACTCGGCAGAGTTCCAAGGGCCAGTCCAACGCTCCAGAATCGATCCCTGCTAGGGAAACTCTACGCGAGGAACCGGCGTGGGCGTTTGCCGCTTCAGGAATTTGATGGATTACCCGAAGGATTGTCCACTTGGGTCCATGTTGCAGCTTTACAAGGGTTAAACTTCAGACACCGACGCCATTTCCTTGAGTTCATGACTTGGGGGCCATCTGAGACGTTTCACCCTGAAGCCGCTCAGCACCCGGCCTCGAGAACCTGGGCCCTTTGATCAGGAGCAGCACCTGCCGGCTCGCTGAGATATATGAACCTTCCGTCATGGAATCCGTGAGGCCAGGGTTCCCCATGTTTTCCAAGAAGGCTCATGAGCTACGAGAAGGAAGCCAGCAAAGTCAACACCCCTCCAAAGTCTTGGTGACGCAGTTGAATTGCAGGTTAGAATGAGCAAACATAATCCTGTGAAAAGCTGCTTGTCGTCTTCCAAAATTGCAGTAGACAGGTAGTTAACCGTACACCTGGAAGCCAACTCAGGCGTCAACGTGTCATGATGCAGTCAGCAAGTGGCCTCCACAATCCAAACCGGGCGACCGCCTTTCCAGTCCCGAGCGCCTCCTCATGCTGGGTTTCCTGCGTCTGGGTGAATGCTTGGAACCTGAGGACCAGTTGGCAGCCGTCAAAACGGGAGACTTTTTGAGTCGCTTCATATACCTGGTTTAAGCCCATCTGCGACCTTGACGTGAACTGTTCACATGCCCCAAGGACGTAAATAAATAGAAAAGGCCAACCTGGTTCAACCCTACACTGTCCTACCCAAACACAAACAGCAAGAAACGCCATCAAGGACCGGATTGAAACAAGCCCGACAGCCTTGTCATTTGGAAGGGCCCTACCTTCAACTTACTGGTGCGAAATCCATTTCAATTGAAAATTGGTGTTGACAGGCACCACCACTCCACCCCACCCCCCCAAACAAAAAACAAAAACGAAGAAGCTATCTTCAGATCCAAGGACGGCCCGGTCCCTTGACTTTCTGAGAAGACCTCCATGGATTCGAGCCGCTGCGCCAGCAACAGCTCCATCTTGTTCTCCAAGGATTTCACAACCTGGCAGTTTGAAGTAGGTCGACTCCTACACACTGTCAAAGGGCCCCGAACCTTGGACTTTTTTGTGGGAAATGCCTCCACGAATCTGCCCCCCCCCCCTCACGGACGGTTGCCCAAGTCCCATTTTGCACAATGCTCGCCTTCAGCGAGCAGCCAGCGAAAGGGTTGCCTATCAACCTGTTGAATTCCACTCGTGATCCGTTCATTTCATGTTTGAAGACTTTGTTGCTGTTGACCCCTCTGCACAAAGTTTAACTTTAGGTGGGTTTAGTGGAAAACCCCATGATTTCCCAAAAAGTTAAAGTCTAAAGATCCAACCCAATAGCCGTCAAGAAGATGTCCAAGTCGGGCCTTTTTTGGGTCCCGCCTTGGACATGGACGGCTCCATCGTCTCCACGCTGGCCATTGCTTACGCTCCCGCGTGAGCTGAAAAGCTCAAGCCCGCGGTCGGCTCGCCAAAACGATGGTTCTCACTGGCTACAAGATAGAAATTATAAAAATGATACCCGCCTGCAGCGTCAATCGGTCACTTCTTCAGTGTGACAAACCACATCGAGCAAAAATAAGTGTTCAAATGAAGGTGCAGGTGGCAATTGGGGGAGGCCGTCCTTATGGGGTTTTCAGGCTCGCTGAAGGAAACAGCCATAAACAGGGTCCGCAAGCAGTTTAGGAATCTCCTGCTACGGCTCCTGGTGAAAAAAAAAAAAGTGCTTGCGCTGGTCATTTGGCCATGCTCCTGGTCCAAACAATTCCAACCAAAGAGTAACAATCCAATGCGCCCAACATCTCACCCCCAGTGCCTCATGTTGCCCATGGAGCCCTCACGTCCAGAAAACCTCAAGCATCAACCATGGGCACCTGTTAGCACAAAGAAGCAGAGCTATGATCCACTCCGCCCCTGGGCTCGTTCATGCAAAACTCTGTTCGGCCCGCTCTATTTCTCAAGTATGCAAACTCAACACTTCGACTTGCCTTGGAAAGAGGTGGTGTTACCCGCAAATCAACGCTGACGTCGGAAAGGACGCAGAATCATGTCCAAATCCCTAGCATGTCAGCAACAAACACTACGTGTCTGTTGCAACTGGGAGGTTCCCCTCCGAACAGCCCCCCCCGCTTGATGTCACTCCCCGAGTTTCCGGGCCCGAGAGCGACATGGACTCCGGCACGCTCAACTCCACCGAGATGTTCAGATCCTGCGCACTGATCCGAAGCATGGGCCATTGAATCACGGCTTCTTTTGGCCGTTTTTCAGCGAAAAGTCACTCTCAACGGAAGCTTTGGCTTCAGCGCAACAAAGAACCTTGGAACAATAACTCTGATGATATCCCCAGAATATCCAGTCACGGGTGTGATTCATGTCTAGCTGGTCTCCGAGGAGGGGACGGGTCATTTCCAACAAACATGCTCTTCAGCCATTCAAGAGGCATCAGCACCCAAACCGCGAAAAAAAAGAGGAAGAAACAAATCAACCATCTACCGGTGCTTTGTCTGCTCCGTTGAACATCGGCTCGGCTCAACTCCCGTCTCCTCCTTCCATCCGTCGCCGTCCCAAACCCGCCAGCTCTGCTGCAGATCGGTGCCTGGAATGACGAACACAACATACCTTGCCCGAGGAAGCATGGAGACCTTGGAAAGGCGTGCCTTTGGACAGGGACAACAAGCAAACCCACAATCGAACAAGCAAGAAAGCAACAACGCATCGAACAACTCACTCAACCCAACCAGCAAACGGACAAGCAAACAAACAAACTCACAACAAACACACGCAGCAGAAGCCCACAAGCAATCAGCAAAGCAAGCTGGATAGGCGGCTAGCTGGCAAGCAGCAAGGCAAGCAGCCAAGCGGGCAGCCATGCGAGCAAGCAGGCAACAACTCCTTGAACACAGACACGTACAAGAACCATCATGCACAAACACAAACTCGCAAGCAAGCAAAGAAACAAGCAAGCAAGCAGACAAACAAACAAACAAAAAACGCAAAACAACCGACTCTCAGGAACCAGGCAAACATACACACTGACAAACACGGCTTGACAAATGGACACGCGGATGGACAGATGGACAGATAGACAATTCAGCATACAACCATGGATAGCCACAAGCACGCGCAAACCAACCATCTTTACTCAAGCAGGCAAGCAAGCAAGCCAAGCAAGCAAACGAAGCAAGCAAACGAAGCAACACGAGGCAGCCCATGTGGTTGATGTCAAAGCGTGTCAGCTGCAGCCCGCCACTCATGGCGGGGTTTGGCTTCATGAGCAGCTCGTGGTTAGCGATATGAGAGAAGGATTTCAAGCGGAGAAGGTTGGTCGACGCTTGCCTTATCCGAGCTACCCTGTGATTGGTCTGATTGGAAGTAAAACAGGGTTTCTAAAAAAAAAACGCGACATGGCAACAAATGGACAAACAAGCCATATAGTCATTTGAGGCAACGTTCAGAAAGGACATGCTTCCCCCTGCATTTGGGGGATTGGAAAAGGCGGGGTTTTGCGCGGCTCGGGTTCCCTCAAGTTCCCCCACGTGCCAAGGTCGCCTCCCAGCACTGGGCCGCAATCAGCCACCACCGATCCAGAGGCGTCCGGCGCGTCGCTGATGATCCAAGTGTCCGTCTGTGGCACCTCGGGAGCCATGCTGGCCATCTGGCAACAAGAATGATTCAAGATGTCTGACTCTTTCAGAGAACAAATTGAAGCAACAATCTCCATCCCCACTAACACACAGTTTATCCAACTCCAGGTTCATCGCCTAGGCTCATCTTGAAGACCCTGGGTGAGGTCTAAAAACATATAAACCATCACGTAGCTGTGCAATAGCGCCTTTCTTTTAAGGCACCCAAGGAAAAGCGTCGCAACAACATTAATGTGCCCAGCGGATCCGTCACAGAATGCCTGTGCCTTGTACTACACAAGGTGCGCCTGGTGCCCAGGAGGCTGCCCTCGTGGCACATGCTGATAGCCCCATGCGGCTTGCGGAGGGGAGCTTGAGATTGGCCGGCCTTTGCCGCCTTTGCTGGGGCTTCATGCTTTGAAGGGGATTCCCTCAATGTCTTCCCTTAAGCTGGGGGGTGGACTGGCAAACCGTGGCTGGGCTAAGTGCCAGACGGTTGACCTTCTTCCAACCACAGTCGGGAGAAGAAATGGCTGCAGCAGGAAACAGCCAGGCTCACTTTTGAGTCACTTCCTGAACCTCCGCTTGGTTCCCCAACCATTAAGCTCGACTTCCCAAAAGGGAAAACAAAGTCAAGCGCTGCTCTCTCTCGGCAAATCTTGCCATTTAAAGGAAGAAGCAACCACTTCTTGAACGCATCAGTGCAAACAAAATACTCATGCTCAAGCAGAAGCACAAAAACACCAAACTCCCCCCTTTGAACTGACAACAAGTCCATAAATAAGATGCATGACTTGCCTTGTGCCTCCAAGAAAGCACACACTGGAGAAAAAACACACTACGGACCTTAATCGTCCTCACCTTGTAAGGGGACATCCTGTGCATTCTCACCAAAATGTCATGTAACTTTCGAAGAGTGGGTGTTGTCAATTAGCAAACGTCCTAGACTACAAACAAAAAAATATCAAAGAACTGATCAGCTGGTCCAAACAGCTGAGCCAGAGCAGATCCAGACCCCCGTAGGCCTTTCAGCCAAGATGCGTAAAACCTTAGCCGCAGGCGAACAAGCGAGAAACGATCAACTACTGTAGCCGGACTCCGACTCCATGCAAAGACAAAGCATCCCTTTCAACGGCGGAATCACCGGAAACATCTGGAAGCTGCAAACTCCCTTCATCCCTGCAAAGCGAGGCATATCCACTATCTAGCTTGTTGAAATTTGATCGCAAAACCCTCAGTCATGCCGCTCTCCCTCTGAAACCAGGATAAAATAGAACAGCGAGAACTAAGCAAGTCGAAGCTGCCAGAAACCCTACCTTACCCTCAGTGAACAAGGGCAGTTGTTTGGGCCATTGGTGTGGGCCCGTGGCCATTTGGGTAATTGTCTTCAAGGGGGAGGCCATACATGCCAACAACAAACGGTTCTGCCAGGGACATCTTTGGAAGGTCGATTTGCGGCGGAGGAAACTCGGCCGAAAACCAGCTAGGCCGAAACTCTGCAAAGTCCGACCCATGCGCGTGCGGCTCGGAGAGCGTGAGGCCTGGATGTTCCGGAAAACGTGCTTCAATGGAGGCCTTTGCCGTGAGTTGAACGGCAGGTCGGCAGAAAAAAACCGCATCTGCTGATGCAGCGTTGGCTAAAGAACAGCCGTCTAAAGAACAGCAAGGCATCTCACTCGCACTCCGTCTGCCCTCGCCCCAAAACCGCGGACTCCAATTTGCGCACAAAAGCCACGGACGGTTACCTGTTTCCGGGCGGCAGGAAGAGCCGCAGCGAAGGTACCGCACCCTGGCGTGGAGCGCAACCGAGCTGAGGCGCCGGTGATCCAAAACTGCTCGGGGGGGTCCCCTTGCACCATCCAAAAAGTAGTCCAGGCTTAGCCAAGACAAACGCCAGTTGCAACCAAATTGGTTGGAACCGCTCTGAAAACTACTCCGAAGTCCAACAACAAATCCTGCACGCCCTGCAACTGCTGTTCGACTTCCTCGTTTGATCAGGTCGAAGTCAGTCCCCAAGCAAACAAAATCTCTTGCTGGACACCCCAATGAGGCGTTGTCCACGTTCTGATTGGCGAATTCCACAGAGCTAGTCATAAGGTCCCCAATGGTCCCTAAACTGAGCAACCCTTCTGGGTGGAAAACAATCCATCCCTTGCGGCTCCTTGAGAAATGGATTCTGCACCAAGCCCTCTTTGGAGGGCTTCATCCTTGTAAAGGCGCCACATAGGAACCCGGTTTTTGGATCCTCCTGGAATCGGGCGGAGTTGGGGGTCAAGGTCTCCAGCGCACTTCAATTGAGTGGGGGATACCCCTTTGAGCGGAAATTCCTTCGGAAAAAAGGGCGTGGATCCTTCACTGGGACCAACCCGTTTGGAGTTGCAGTGAGCGTCAGCCTCCCCTTCCCTCCTCGTGTCTACCCCCGTCTCCCCCAAACGGGCGGTCCCGCCGTCCCCACGAGTCCAAGCGCGCCCCTTCCGTGCCTCCGGAGCAGCTCCCTGCGCACGGAAGCGAGTTTCTTTTTTCAGGACGCATGGAACGTGCGCCAGCGGATTCCAACCAAAACTTTGGGGATGGATGTCATAACTCACGAAGGGAAACAAAGGGACAATGCAAAGGTCCTCCATGTGGGTAAATTCCCGTTTCATCCCGGACTTCACGACTTGTTTGTCGTTCCCAGAACTGCGCTACGAACACGCCCGAAAGGTATCACAAAAAGTGGTGAACAAAAAGATGCGTGCTCCTCAACCATGTTCTTCGGATCAGAAAGCATCACTGCGAGATATGAGAGCGGGTCCTGCCAAGCTGCATGGTCAAGGGGCCCGTTTTGGCAGAGCCAAATGATACCGGGGGCCAAACAGCAACACGGGATTGCCAGAATTGGGGGCACAGGCTTTAGGTTCACGGTTGCTTTCTGTATTCTGTCAGCTTCCAGGGTGCAAAGCACGCGTTCAGTGGCCGGCCACTGAATGTCCTCCCCAACCAAGGGACCCCGTGGGCTTGAACAGCGAGTTCCGGTGAAGTCGGGAGAGTGCGTGAGTTTGGAACTCTCGAATTCTCGAGGCCGACCATCTCCCAATGTTCTTTCTCAGGAAGTTCATCATCGTTCCCGTGTTTTACTCTCTTACTTGTGTGTTTCGCAGGTTGCGATAAAGCAAGAACAGGTTCATCTTAGGGCCTCTGTGGAGATGGGGCAGTGCTAATATGGGTTCAATATGCCTCGCACTTGGAGAGAAGGCTTCATGTGTTGAATCAAATTGTGACCTCATGACATTTCCTTTGAAGTCCAACGCAAAGCCAGCGGGATTCCCTTTCACATATGTCCGGATTGCGCCAATTTACGAACCGGTGTGGCACATTCTTCAGGATGTCGGCTTTGGGAAGGCTGGGGTTTCCCCTGGCATCTCTCTCCCCGGCACCCGGTTTAGCGCTTATGACAATTGCAAGGTTATCCATCAAACTCTCTCTTCTATGGCTATGGCTTCAAGCACCACCTTTCCAGGGTGCTCTGACATGAGATCCTTTGGTTGGTGAAAGTTCAGCGAACGCCCAGCCTCGAGCGAAAGCTCCCGCTGGAAGGCAACCCGGCCCGACTTGACCTCATGGCACATGCTGCCACCCAGCCGCAGAAAAAGGTTGGAAGGGAACCTTCTGCTCACGGGGGCTCGAAAGTCGATCCATGTTCGAGATCACCTCGGATTGAGTTGGTTTGGAGGGGGTCGCCTTACGATGTGGGTGTATTCGAAAAGGAAGAATAACTGCAGTGTCCAAACTTGTTTGACACAACAATGACAAGCATTTCTTCTAAGCCTCCAGTGGGCATCCACCGGCTGCGGCCCTCTAGACCCAAACCGCGCAAGCTGGGTTTACCACTCCTGCCTTTCCACATATTTCCCAAAAGATCCTGTCTCCCTGCACTTCCCCCTATATCTCCATAGTGTTCGTACTGCTTCCCCAAAATATCCAACCCATACTCCCCTGCATTTCCCCATGTTCCCAAAATGTTTAGCAGGTTTCCCAAGCACAGTCAGTCGTACGCGACTCGCTTCGGCCTTCCAGAAGTGCCACTTCCCGTTCACCGCCGCCGCGTTGTAGCCTTCCCGGCCCGTCAGTTCCACCAGGACCTTCCGGAACCTGGGAATGAAATCTTGGAGCTGTTTTCTTCGGTCCGGTTCGGGAAGCTGGCTGACTGCAAGACTGGAGGAAACCTGTGTGAACCATGGCCCTGACGGAAAATGGGTTGGGTTGGGCTGGTCAGGAGCGGGCCCTCGAAATACCTGGGACAATCTGTAAGTCTTTAGACACGAACTGGTGTTGGTTCGGGCCTTGCGCATGCAAAGAGGCCAACTTCAGCGACTCCCTTTGATGCACAGCCAACACTCCAGATTCTGCCCTGGTATCGCTCTCAGGCTGGCTCCGTTCCACCAGGTGGCCTCTGAGAGAACTATCCCCACAAATCCCGGGCAATCATGGCCATAGCAATTCGTTGAATGTGGCACTGACTGGAAACCACCCCACCTTGAACACCCCATGAAAGTGGCACTGGATTCCTCGTCTCCCCAACAAAAAGGAAAGCCCCCCAATTCTCAAAAAATCCCTCAAGGCCTCAATAAGCCGGGGTTGCCCTTAAAGGCTTGGGGTACCATGACTGGTCGGTTGCCCAAAGGCTCCAGACACATCATTGGCAGCCTACAAAGACACGCCCCGTCTTATACTGTAGACCCCCAGCTGTGGAATGCGCCATGTGCTGCACGCTTTCACCGCTGGTTCGCACTCTCCAAGAGGTAACTGGGTGAATATGGACAACTAAGAAAAATTGAAGATAAGCCAAGCGGGGCATCAACGTCGAAGCCCCACCCCATTCTTCCGGTGCCTGAGTCGAAGAGCCACAATGGTGACCCCTAATTATTTCGAACAATGACCCCTCACTCACTCACCTTTTAACATGGTCAAAACACAGATGCTATAAAACCGAAATGTCACCAAAGTCCCCACTTTGCTCCGGACTGTGCCAAGGGTGGCAAGTCCGGCACATTGGGAAGTGCTGGAAGCACATCGCGATGCGACCCGCTTGCGGACCAGGGTTTTCTCCATGGCCCCTTGAACTAGCGGGACAGTCATAAATCCCCTCTTGGCTTCCTGGGGAAATTGCGTATATAGGTTACGCTTAAACCAGTTGCCCATTGGAACAGGGCTTGAACATACCATGCAGGCTACATAACATATACATATATGCATATACATAAAATGTAATGTATCATGAATGCATGAAATGTATCTGTATGCGGCCTAGAAAGCAGTACATGTCCAGTGTCACACGGGCATCAGTTTGCTGCCAGGCCACTCCTCCGCCTCCAGCTGCCCTCTCGGGCCCAGGGAGGAGGATTTGACCCGACCTCACATCGAGGAGGGGGGTCTTCAAGGGGGGGTTATAAACTATTTGTAAAGCCCAGACACTGGGTTTACAACCCTTGTAATCGAGTCACGGCAAACACGTTTATCCCGCCACAAGGTTCCACCCTAACTGGGAGCCTCCCACTCTAAACCTGGCTGGCTTCGCATCTTTGGACCGACGCAGTGGTGACGGCCCAGCACAAATGCCATTGCTTTCGCAGAAGCTCTGGCACAGCAAACAAGTCAACAAGAACTTGCTTGCGCAACCGGTCACCTATCCGTAACGACCACGCCCAAAACCAAGCAAATGTTTGGAGACTGATCAGACCGTTAGATGAATAACATGGGGTGCCGATGCCTTTCCAGGCCATTCGTGTTGTCACGCTTCCAATCCTTGAAAGCTCGGGATAACTTGAGGCTAGGGGAGGCAACCGGAAGCTAGCGTCCGCGTAAGCGCGATGCCGGCTCACTAAGGGTTGACAGGGAGGGAACTTCACAGGAAGAAGGACAACTCACCAAACAACAAGGAAGCACTGAAAGAAAGAAAGAAAGAAAGAAAGAAAACCAAACAAACAGACAGACAAACATACATTGACTGACTGAAATAAACAAACAGGGGACAATGGAGCAAAACAGCAAAGTTCTGCTGAGTCGCTCTGTGCCAAGGTCTGCGGGAGCTTGGGGATGGCACTCTTTCTAGGCTTCACCTCGAGCGGATGCCACCCCTTGATACAGAAGATGGGTTCCCCAAGTGCAGCCCACCTTTCAGCGTCCGTCCAAAAAAAAGGAATTGAAGCTTCCCCATGCTTCCCCCTCACTTGCTAAGGCCTTTGGAGAGCCAAGGGGCCTAGGGGCCTACACACGGTTTTGCGGCGAATCAGTGGCTCCAAAAAACACCTAACGAGCAATGAACAAAGAGGCCAACAAGAGGAAGCTCGGGCGGAATCCAGTCGTAATTGAAGCGAATGCCCGTTTTCTCGATCCTCTGTTTCTCCAAAAGCTTCTTTTGTGGAAATGTGGGGGGGGATTGGGACAACAGCTTGGCTGTGGGAATCGCAATACGGCCCGAAGACCTTGCCACGAGGTGGGGCAATTCCCCCCAATGGCTTCGGCTTTTCTGTGGCCCAGTGTTCTCCCTTTTCGCCTTTCACAGCAACACATATGATGATGCACGTCCGCCAATGAAAACTCATAGCCACATGTCTTCTCTAAACTTTGAACCTCCTCCCCAGTAAGACAAATCAAGGTGGCACAAAATGGCGCTGTTTGAGTCACCCGCCGAGATGGGCCCCAGAAAGGTTTTGCCAGGTGTGGGGTAAACAATCAAAGGTTTCTTCACAGGCCAGGCCAGACCCCCAAGCAAATACAACTATGGTACCCTGACGCCTTGTTTTGGCCTTCTTTCTAGAGGCCTGGTAGCGAATCCATTGGATGCCTGGGCAGTTGAAGGCAAACATGACAATTAAATAAGCCATACAAGTAGTTGACATGCTTTGCCAAGAGAACAAGACTGGGTTTCTGAGTGCTCGGCGAACACCCAGAAGCACATGCCAATGGTACATGAGTGCTTGAGCTGGGCCAAAATCAAGTTGCCCAAAGGAACGACTGCGACGGGAGGGGCGCAATTCCTGCGAACCGTCGAGTCGACGTGTAGGCGGCCGGGCGGGGCCAGACGGGGCCGACCAGAAAGAGTCCTAGGCCCACAACCGGGCGTGCATGGGTAACCACTTTTTGCAACACGCAACCCTCCATGTTTTTTGGGGGGGATGTGAGAAGGAGGCAGAAAGAAACGCACCTTCTGGTGAGTTGGTTCAAGTGCCAAATGGCCAGGGGTCCGGGCAACAAAGTCGAAACTTGTTCTTTTTGTTGGCGAACCTGCCGCAAAAACCACAACGCGACAGTCGTTCATGTGCATGTTCAGAGAAGCCTTCGCAGTTCCAGATCGGAGCTTCCACTGAACAGTGGAAAATGCCCCAGCATAGTCTACCCAGGCTAGAAACCTGTCAGCTTGATGCTTCCCAGGGGCTCATGTCAATTAGCACATTCATCCGTCCTGTGGAATCCTTTGGGTTGCTTATTTCCTAAGGCTATGGCTATTCCAACACCTCCCCGAACACTCGTTCCATCTCGTTCCCCCTTGGCTTTATCGTATGTAGCGCAAGTTGGGGATTGGGCAATCCGCCGGGGCTCGATGCTCGCATCGATGAGAGCCCGGGTCGCCATTGCATTGGCTTCACCAAGCTTGGCGAATGTGATTGCGATGCGGTGGAAAAGATCAAGTACCCATTGCGAAAGATAATTAGTTGTGTATAGATAAGTCAAGTATGACACAAATTGCGGCCGCATAGTCATACAAATTATCCTCGCAGATTGCTGCTTCCCTTTTGCTTGCTGCCAAAGCGGGCTAAAACCTCACGCGGCAACGTCGACTGCGGGCTCGAGCCACAGCGGGTTTTCCGTAGCAAGCGGTGTGAGTTCGCCTCTTGCTCCAAAGGAGCACTGATCTCTAGCTTATAGATATCCAAGGTCAGCTCAGCTTTTGCCCAAAAGCCCCTCCGCCCCCGGGTGGTGGAAGTGGGAGGAAGGCGCCCAGGAACGCAGCGGGGGAGGGGTCGAAGAAACTTCAAGCACAGCAACACACGAAAGCCTCCGGCATATCGCTGGCCCAAGGGCATGGCCGCATCGTCTTGCCGTTCCTAAACGGTGGCATTCGGTGGCAGGCACACAGGTTCACAAACAAACTGAGTCCCCCCCCGGAACCTGCTCTATGTTGATTCGCTTACGACCCTCAAAGGTCCAACACTTCCTTCGCGCGCTGAAGGCCAGGCGCTTGGCGAAGCCTGTTGCCAAGTCAGCTCGGCTTCCACTTGTGCAGTGGGTTCCCACACCAAACTTGCTCTGATCCGATCGATGGAGTAGCCCCCCCCTGAAAGACCTCAAAAAGCAAGTGCCGCACTCAGGGCTGGCCGCCGCCAAACCACTGAATGAAGCACACCCAAACAAAAAGCCTTTGGCCCAAGCAGCACCAAAGCAAACAGCAATTCCAACAAAAAGGAATACCGTTTCGCAAGGCTCTTGCCGCACCATGGCCAGAGGACTCGACGTACGCACTTTGAGTCTGATCAAGCTGGCCAGACTCACGGCCTCGGCATGGCACAAAATTAGGCCAAGGGCTAGGCTCGTCACCATTGAATTCGCACCCCCCGCCCCGTCTTTGCTGACGGCTGGTCAAAACATCTGCCGGGTTTGCACATAGAAGCTTATCTCTATGGGGGCAAATGGATTTGTGGATAATTCCCTGACACCTGTGCATATCAGAATGCATCAACATCAATGGAGAAACTATGGCAAAGCCAAGGTTCTCACCGTCCGTGTCAAGGGCCCTTGCGGGGTGTGGTTTCTACATCGGGTGTGGATGTCTGCATTGAAGGGGTCAGCAGGAAGGTTTAATTCTCGGGCAAGCTGGCTGAGAGGCATTCTCGGAGAGATGTCTTCCCTGCCATCCCTGCTCACCTTTTTGAGCGCTCCCGAAGCCATCATTTGGTGCTTGGACAGCCGGCGAGGTTTCGACCTGGGCTAGGTTGACCTCTCATGCACACTTCTGGACTAAAAGGCACGCCTACGCAACTCCTCCGCAAACACAATGATCGGCACGACTGCAAGACACTGGCAGGAGGCATTGTTACGTGACTGGTCGGATACCTTAGGTCGGGCAACTTCGACATACTCTCAGGGACTTGAACCAGGGAATTCCCTGATGCGGATAACCGGCCCGAGCCCAATAATCTGAGAAGGTGCCCACAGCCAGGAACCAGATTTGACAATCCTCGAGTTCTCCAGCAACCCGGGCACCAAGGTAGAATTTGGCAAAGGAACCCAGAGGAAACCGTTGAATGTTTTCGCGAAGCTCCCGTGCAACCATTCGTACGAGCTGAAACAGCATCTCAGAGGCCATCGGCACATATTGGCACATGGAGTACGTCCATACCCCCGCATCCGTGTTTGTGGGGCCACCCATGCACGCCTCAAAATGTTCATAATTCAGGCAGGCATTCAACTGGAACATGTTCGTGTTTGGCCCTCAAAACATCCACCACCCCTCGCACAACCACTTAGCGCATGATCAACCTGCAAGGCTACGTTCGCATTCACAAAAGAGTCTCCTGCTGGTTACAAATCGAAACGTGACTAAACACCGATGGAGTAAAGATCCGCTGCAGGCCTTGCCCATACGCTGGTTCACGTCGGACCGATTTGTTCCTTGTTCCAGGGCCTTCAAGGTGAGCACGCTGACGGACTCTTAATCCCACGGCGCACAGGAGAGCTTTTTGTTTGCTCAGCCAGCAGAAAGCTCCAATAAGCTCTGGTCCTTAGACCAAGCGCTCAATCATCGCCCCAAGCACGTCTTCAGGAAAACAAACTCAAAACACGTCCAACTCAAAGCTGCAAAACCTGGCAAACATGTTGTATAGCTCACTTTACATTCGCCAAAACCATGGCGCTTGCGTGCCACAAAGGGACACATGTAGGGATTGCTTCTGTGGTGACAAGTGAAAGGCATGTCTTTTCATGCCTGCCTCTCGAAGGGAATGCTGCAAGTCGCCATGCTCCACACTGGTGACTGTGCATCAGGCGGGCTGACACTTTCACGATGAGCCACCCTGTCCGTAACGACAAGCAATCTTTAGCGGCTGTGATCAGATGTTTCCCTGGACAAAATGCCATAGCACATCACATCCCAATAGCTATAACATCCATTGCTTGCAGCGGCTCGGTAAGTCTTGCAAGACGAACTATGGGGATATTGTGGTGAATGCTTCCAAATTGCAGTGATGGAAAGCTCACGCATAGCTCAGCACCGCTGTGTCTGTTGGGCTTTCACCAAACTCAACCGACAAACCACACACTTCCAGGGAAGAATGGAGTGCGCGGAAGCCCCAACATGTCATGCAAAGAACCCAGGTATGGGATGTGGATAAGTTAGAACCATGACAAGCCCTGGCTGGCACTGGCAACAGGAATTGCAAGGACAGTCAACTAGATAGCTATGAAACAAGCCTTCTAAAGCAGGTCGCAAGTGACGAGAAAGCGGCTTGACAGGCCTCGGCATTGAGGTAGAAAACGGATAAGGGATTAAACGCATTGAAAGTCGAAATTCCAAGGTGTACAGGGCCTTTTCCAAGCTGCTTACTTCACGGTTTGTGGAGCTTCCGTGCCAGCTGCATGGGGCTCTAAACCTGGGCCTGAGCCTCATGGCCTGCCGCCAAGGAAAAAAAAGTTCTCACAACCTTTCGCAGGAAGGGACGCTGTCGGTTTGCCTTCGATCGGAGAGCCGGGCGCATTTGGAGTGTGATGTCCGAACAAAGTGGACAGGTCTTGTGTCGTGATTGCAAGGAAACTGAGAGGACCGAACACAACTCATATTGCCCACTTTGAAACCAACCTGAGGGTCCATGCGGCTGGTGTAGGCAGGTCAAATCACCCAAGCAAATGGTTTTGGACTAAGCAAAAGGGGAAACAACTGCGCCAGGGTAGGTCTCCAACCTTGGCTGCTTGACAAGCGAACGAAGGCTAGCCAGCCCCCAATGACGCAATGTACGACCCAGTGGTTGCAAGATACTAAGAATAGCAGCTTTAAATGAAATTCCAAAAAGCCATTAAGACCGAAACTTGGGCCAGGTCATAATGAGAAAGATTCCCTAGCTGCAAACATGTGGACGAGATTATGGGAACACGCTGTGCAGGGCCGGGGGCGAATTGAACCCTGCAGGAGAGGTGGGGGGTGAGAAAGGGGCCTGCGGCAACCAGAATATCTGGGTCTACCACCGACGCTCCGAGGTTGATATCCTGATTGATGAAAAGTGCAGAGCTTGGCAAGAAGAAATCAACATATGCCCAAGAGAGCACGCAGCAAGGCTGTTTGCATCTCCGCACAAGCGGTACAGATGCTGTAAATGCGAAGCAAAGCCAGGCCCTGACCAAAAAGCAACAGTGAATGATTGCTTGTGACCCCAGTGCGTAAGCGCAAATGAAATCAGAAGCAAAACAGACACAAATTTCGTTGGAAGCACAATGTTCCAGGTTATATGCAAAATCCCCCCGGCCCAATGAGAAGGATCCCTGTACAAAGCCGTGACCTCTGAATTTCCATGGGGCGGCCAGTTTCAGGCAATGTGGCCCTTGTTGTGGTGGCATGGCACCCGTACCTCATATAGTACCTCCCCTCCAGTTCCCGTCAGTGTGCAACCTGCTTTGCACAACGAGCTGGCTGGCCTCCTCCCAGCACGAGATCTGAGATCAAGGCATGGCAGTATGCAAGTCCGGACTGCCAATTCAACGTGCCAGCGGTGACCAATGAACGCTTGTGGCCCAGACGAGGCTGACGGAAAATGGCCGGGCAGTTTATGAGAAGACCTGCAATGTGGGCAAACAAAAACCCATAATCTCAAAACAGTGACCTGCAAGTTTGTCCCCGCCGTGTGCAAACCGTCAGCCAACACAGGCGAGTGCAAAGTAGCCAAGCCAGCATCAGCAAGCACGTCAGCTCCAAGAACACTATACAACAAACATGCAACCTCGCACAATTCACGGTCAATGGTTGCCCTTTGCTGTGTATTGGCTTTCTGTCGTTTCCAGAAGCTTGCATTGTTCTCCACACCCTCTGTATTGCCTATCGATCCTACCAACGATGTTCGTTCCATTTCCTTCCCCTTAGCTGGATTCGGCCTTTGGCGCATTCCTTTTGCTTTGCTTCTGGTGTCCGTCTTTCGCCACGTTAGCTGTGTGCGTTTCACCAACGGAAAGGAGATTATGTTCAGCGCCGGGCTCCAACTCACAAGTTGGAACACGGCCATGTGGCAGGTGCGCAAGATCGTGCGTTTTCACGTTTCAGTTTTCAGGCTCGTGGCCAGGACGTGTCCAGGAACACCTGATGTGGATTGATGCTTTCAGTCACAGCGTCCAAGTACCGAGTCAAGGCTTCGGCAATGTTAGACAAGCCTGGCTTTCTGTTGTCAGCAGAAGGCAAACCGGACGCAGCATTTGAACACAGCCACCGAATGATAGAAGCAACTTTGCCGTCATGCAGGGGTTAGCGTGTTCTTCTTCTGCGGCCGCTCCGCCAATATGTGTTTCACCCATGTACTCTTCGTCTGACGCCAGTCCCCACGTCTCCTCTACCAGCATGAGGATCCAAATCGTGGATGTCAAACCCGGAAGCGTGATTGCCGGGGTGGGGCGTGCCAAATACAGAGCGCCATCGTCAAGGCCAGCGTTTGGTGAGCTGAAGGCTGTGGGCAGCAACAGGCAATGTTGCTGTTTTCCTGAGGAAGCAGACCGAGGCTGAAGCAGCGCAGTTGCCAACAGCAAGCTCCCGACTCCTCCTGAATCCTCATATATTCTCTTGAAAGCATTGTTAAGCGCTGAGGCACACGACACGTCACGGACATGTTGTGGTCGGCTACAGCGAATCGTAGAGAACAGGCCCATTCCTTGCCCAGCACGTCTTGGCGGTATGGTTTGTTTCGCCAGGGTGGTGGCGAGGCTTCCTGCCCGACCCTCTCGTCATGACTTTTGACCTTATCTTCAACAAGGCACGTGCGCTATTTCTTAATCTTCATAGTCGGCTCTGTTGACCTTCGGGAGGTTGCTTTCTTTGCCGCTTTGTCAACCAATCCTGCGTGGTCTGCATGCATGACTTGTTGCGCAATGCCGTGCTCTTCTAGCACCTCTTGGCCAAACTCAACTCACTCCGACTCCTTCAGCCACTGTGGCCCTGCGGACGTTGGGTGTAGGAAATCCATGAAGTAACATTGCCACCCATCTGGGAGCTGATGAAAAATCAATCCCATACTAAAATCGAAGGCTTCCGTTCTTTGGTGATCTTCGACTGGAACCAGACAATGGGGCCTTGAGCGATTTGGTGGCTTCGCGTGAATTCCGCAGAAGCCGGTTTGATTCATAGGTCACCCGCGAAAAAACGAGCGGCTACGTATGCCGCAACCCCACAGCAAGCCACATGTCTGCATGTTCAGCTTTGCTGCAGCGTTGGAAAGCCGAAGGGCAAATGAACTACGCGAAGGCCTTTGCCCCTTACCAGCCAACGCCTCCAGGAAGGATCCAATTGCTCACAACGTCTGCGCATATCTCGTGCGAACTTCTCCAAACATGAGGCATAAGAAATCTGAGCCCTATACGTGTTTTCATTGGGCTCTAATCCCAAGCGCGTGGGGGACAGGTCGAAGGGTACGTCGACTTGAGAGCTCTTGTTTCCCCAAAAGCAGGAGAATACTGGGTGGTGTCCTCCCCAAACCACCACTATTTTCCAGAACTTCAAAAGTGGTCCAAAGGCAGGCTGCTGGAGGTGTTTCGGGTTGTTGACTTCTGAAAAAGAAAAAGGCAATCGGCTTGACACACACGGCCCCACCCCCCGTTTATTCATTTCGGCCCTGTAGAGCCCTTGTTGCGACCCAAAGGTCGCTACTAATTTGGGGATGTTGGGGAGCCACCGTGCAAAGCCCCTTCGCGCACTACGAGCGCTCCAATTTGGGTAAGTCTTAAGATCCTCCTCACGCAAGTTAAAAAGAGCAAAATACAGCGGCCAACGTGAAATCAAGCCCTCACAGTTCAAGGGGGTCTGACAACGCAATGAATCAGTCAGCGAGTTGCTCACTCAAACACGAATCAAAGCATAGGTGTGTTGTTTCATGCCTCATTTCTCGTAGCTTGAGACAAGAACGTCCATGGACCTTTTCGGCCGATTGGCACCCTCCTTGGAGTGTACGTGGTGAGCGCAGCTGGCAACTTTGATGCAATCGAATGACACCTGGCAAGTCCGCCCCTGTTCATTCGTGCCTTCGCTTGAGTTGAGGCCGTGACTGCCGAAAAGAAGGTACCATTGGTGCCTGATTAGCGACCCCCTAATTCATGCTGACTTGCTCCCCCCCGAGTTCCCTCACCAAAACTGTTTTCCATTTCAGTCAATGTTGCGACCCCTTCTTATTTCGTCACCGCTAAGACTCCTCCGATTCCCCCCTTTACCCCCTCGTAAAGTCCAAAACACGAAAAATACAATTCTGACTTACAAAGGCTGCCACAAACTGTAAACAGACCTCCACAACAGGCTACCCAGCAGCAACAAGTAAGTTATTACTAAAGATTGCTTCAAAGGTCTAAGTTTGACATGCTCATGAAGGGTACCCCCCCTTCAAGGCCAGTCCCCCCCCCCTCGCGATAAATCATGGCCCTCTCTAGCAATGATAAAACAAATAAGCAAAAACACGGCTTCCTTTCTTATAGCACTCCTATTGGTGAAGCGGGGATCCAGAAAAACCCTCCAACAACTTGGTTTTCTGGACCTTGATGGCTTTGAGGGGGGGAGGGAGGATTTACTAATCAGCAGCACTCATCCTCGTTTCGGCTCAGAGCATTTAAGACTCCGAAACCAAGGGTCCAGAAGCTGGATAGTGCGAAGCTTGTACAAAAGCAAATGCTTGGCATTGCCCTGGTCTTATCGCACAAATCGGAGAAAATCTATCGGGCCAAGGCCAACACTGACGAATCCCATCGTCGATAACGGAATACCTGAATCTTCCGATGAGCGTTATTTTCCGCTCGTGCAGATTACAGCGCGTTTATCTGAAAGGCGCTCGGTTCAAGAAAAAGCGCTCGGATGCGGATATCGAAAAAGAAGAAACTGTCCATCGTGCGGGCTCAGTCTTTCTGCTACTCATGTGCAAGATTTGCAACGTGGCAAAACTAGCACTTTTTGATGTGCGCTCGTGTGGCCGGAAATTGCGCTTTTGTAGCGGGAATGTGCGCTCGTTGTGCGGCCTTGCCCGTTTCATCCAGGAAAGCTGCTGCTCTGTTCAAAACATTCACAGCATTGCGCAAAGTGTTCTCCAAAGGAGCCGCGATTCCTTTGCCAAGCAGCCTTCCAGTTGGCTGATTTAACGCTCGAAGACTAATTAAATAGCGCTTGTTGGAAGATACAGGTACGGAACTCTTGGATTCTATGCGCTTTGCGTCTGCGCCCCGTGTGCAGTTGCAGCCTGGCTGGCACGTAATCCGCACCCAGAAAGCGCTTGCTTTTGGTGGTAGGCAGAAGCAAGGCACTCCAAGGCAAGCAGTGAGACCGAGTCTTGTTGGCACTGCTGTTGTCAGACAGACCTCAGTTGCGGTTGATTCCACAGTTTGCCAGCTCCCAATCCTCACGACAAATCTAGGAAGTGCTTCATCTAAGATTAGACCCAAGTACTGGGCTTACGTGCATGCAAGAGAGAACTCCCGGCCCCAATGATGGCCAGCCTCTTCTGGAAATTCCACAAGCAGGGTGAAACTAGACAGCAAGTGGACAAAAAGATTCGCTTTGAACAAACCCCTACGAACACAGCATTCTGAGATCATCCTCCGTCAACACGTCCTTCCCGCTTCTTCCCTGTTAGCAACAAACCACACGGGGAGCAATGCTTGCAGCAGTGGCAGCCTTGAGCACAAAGGGACGATTCAACTGGTCGGGCACTTTGCCAAGCAAAATCTAATGGGCCGGCTTGTGGGGAATAGGGCAGGTGCAGTTGAGCTTTCCCAATCAGCAAACTCCAGCATTCCTAGTATTTGCACTCGACTCCTCGGAAGAGCCGAGTGCAAGTTGCCGTGAGTCAAAAATTATTCTATCCGGGCGACTCTGAAACCAGCAGAGCATCCAGACCTCCATGGATGAGACTCTCCGCCCACATCCAAATGCAATACTTTCCAACCCTGAGATTCTCCGCCCACCAGCTTCACCTCCCAGCATTGTTCTACCCAGCAAAGTGCAAAAGCTATATACTGGCCTTGGATTGCTCCATCACCACAATTTTATTGCACACTCCCGAGCCAAACCAAAACCTCGCTCGTCCCGTCCACTACTAGGACTACCTAAATGATAACCCGCTACCCAGGCATCACAAAAGAAGAGGTGGGACTCGGATCTTGTGGAAAACGGGCGACTTGCCGCCGCTTGAACGCAACGGTGCCCGGCGTTCCCCTTGCCGAGATGCACGAGAAAGGACGCCCACCAGAGCAGACAAAATACCTGCCAGTGTGGTCATCAGGCAGGAATCCCACCCGCCGTCCACCTAATCACACATGCGCAAACAAGCCTGGGGTCACGCAAGGCGGTCTTAACAACAAATTGTGACAAGCTTCGAAAAACGTTGAATCCAACCCTAAATCAGGCCTAAGCCAACCCTAAGCCAAACCTAAATAAACCCTAAATACACCCTAAACCAAGCCGAAACCACGCCTAAACCAGCCCTAAACCAACCCTTAACTAACCCTAAACCAACCCCAAACCAAGCCTAAACCAAGCCTAAACCAGCCCTGAACCAACCCTAAACCAGCCCTAAACCAACTCTGAAGCAATCCTCAACCAACCCTAAACCAACCCGAAAACAACCTGAACCAAACCTATAGCAACCCCAAACCAACCCTCAACCAACCAACCCTAACCAAGCCTAACCAAGCCTAAAGCAGCCCCGAATCCCGAATCTATCCCGCCTTCCCAGTCCCGTTTAATCCCGAAATGTGATTAAATCCCGAATCCCGAAACTGCGCACGACCTCCGGATCATCACTCACTTTCCAGAATTGGAGCTCGAACTGTCCCAATATCACGTCCACGCGAGAAGTCCAACCACGCAAAACACAGCTGCAACCTCCGCGCTCCGCGTTCCTGCCATCAAATATTGTCAAAATGCAGAATTGGCGTGCCACCCTTTGGCGAGAGAGTGAGGCATCGGAAGGCAACTGCCACCAAGTATGTGTGCGCTCCTAGACAATATTCAAGCATGTATTGAATATACAGTCAAGTTGTGACCTAAGACGGGCTTGGAACGATAGGGCAAGCTGGCGCACAAGAATCCGACGTTAGTCCGATCAGATTTGCTGTGTCACTGGTATTATAGGGTCGGTCCCTCCGGTGAAGCCAGCAATGCAACCCAACAATGCTGTCACTCGCTGTGACATGTGTGTCAAATCGCTTTGCGCAGGAGGAGTGGCTCCACAAATGCTGTTTTTAAAGAAAGGTCCTCCCAAGCAATGACGCGAACCTGCAAACCTCCAGTTGACTTTTGTCGGGGATGTCTCTTCTTTCCCGTTTAAAGTGAATGCGCACAACTTCCTCCGCAACCCTCTCCATCGCGGCTTCCCGACAATCCGTGCCTCCGATCAGAACAAAGATCTTCAAGAACATCTCCGGCGTCAGCTTCACGTCTCTCACCAGGAAGCCGGCAGAGCTGTCGGTCACAAACTGGACCAGATATGAACGGGCAGGGTTCAGCAAGGTTGCCTCGCGAAGCCGCTCAAATGGGCAAACTTGACTCGACGTGTCAACATTTGTTCTTGGGATTTCGTATATCTTGTACAAACCAAGAACCTGGAAGGGAACCCATTTATCCCAGCTGTTCGCGCCACTTCCCGAGTTGATGGACTGACAGCAAGCAGAAACACGCACAGATTGTCGGGGACAACCCCATAGGCGTCCGCATGTATCACCTGTGAAGATTGGCCGCAAATCATGCGGTGGCCAAACTCAGGGGCCATTTTGGGCTTAGCCTCGTCTTGGCCAAAATCTTAAAACTGATGGCTTTAGCTGAGCCAAGGACACCAACGGGTGCCCACAAAAATGGCGGGGGGCTATTTCCGCGTCTGCCCATTCAACGCAAACAACTAAGCCGCGCCCAAAACTCACTCTCGGTTCGACCAACAAAGCATAAGACAAAAGAAACCTGTGCATCGATGAGCATGAGGTTGAACACCAAAGGCTCTGGATCCGTCAGGTCTCGATCAAGGGCTGCCATGCTCAAGCATCGCGTTCACATGTTGCAGAGTTTAGGTGTCTTCTCCAAAGAAGAAAGATCCCCACTTGTGTTTGATTCTCCGATTTTGCTAGTGCCAGCCTGTCCAAATGAGCAAGCAAGAAAAAGCACGCATGTGTTTTTGTTACTTTTCCCTCTCGGCCACTGGGTAACTGAGTTGTGAAGCGCCACGCAGCTGAATGAGAATCATTCCCCAACGTTATCCGAGATTGGGTCACATCGCCCGGCCAAATTCCTCTCCTGGGTGTCACATTGCGATCAGGTTTGGGTGCGGGAAAAGAACTTCCCATTCGCTCAGCCTGCCTTTCAAACCTGACCTATCCTACAGTTGCAACCAGTTTGCCTCAAAGCATTCAGGCAACACCTATTCCCCCCAAGCAATTGACAACCAAAAAGCTATAAACACAGATCCCAGGCACCTTTTGCCCGAAAATCCAAGCGTGCGTTTTGCCCCAATCGTGCTTCACACACTTTAACGAGATCGCAAAATACGCAATTCTGCTTCTCGCAACATCTCATATCTGCGCTTGCTTTTTCGTGCTGCTTGCAAAACATCTCGGCCTAGTCACAACGTCCGAACCTTGTCCTGTCCAATCGCAAAGGGAATTCATGAAAAGGGAATCCAAGCTGTGTCTTCTATTGTCTGATGGCACCGGCAAGAACACATGGAAAGGACTGCCCCACCTTTGCCCAAACAAGCCCGGGTTCTGCTTGTGCATTTTCTCCGGTGGTCAATGGGGTAGGCAATCTCTGATGTATGTGAGTTCACTGAAATGTGCGCCCAAAGGAAGCCAAGCAAAGCACGTGCCAAAGGCGCAAGAAGGTATCCAAAGCCAACCATATGAACAACAGCAACTTGGGCCTTTTCGATCTCCCTCCAAGACAAGTCAAACAAATGAGCCTTCCACAAGGTGACGATGGCAGGGAATGCCCAAAGTGCTTTCCACACCAAGGCCGCGCCTTTGAACCCAAGGCGCGGAGGGGATCTGATTCACAAAGGACGGGATGATGCGACATTTTTGTGTCAGAGTTGCCCCGCGCGAGAAAACATGCATCTCCAAGAGGAAGTGCAGAAGCAAAGGGAGCGATCGCAATCCTGCGGACTTGTTCATGAGCAAATCCGCACCCCTACCGGCCAAGTGGCCGTGAAGAAAGAGAGCAAACACGTTTCTGTCGTGAAGGGTTGGACTGGCAGGAACTGACACACTGCCCAACTTTCTGTCTTGAAGGAATTAGAATGCCGAATCGTGAGGAAAGTACTTTCCGCCTCCGCCAACCTTTTGATTCATGGGGTGGAAGTGCCTTTTGAATTGTACAATGCTTTTCTCGCGACGTGCAGGAAAAGGCTTCCTACGTGACTGCCCGAGGTAGCTGCCCCCAAAAAAGGTTGACAACCATTGAACAGCTTAGTTTCAAACGGCGCAAGCTTCAACACCTGCCACCACGTCAGGAAATTGACCGCACTCGAGCTCACCCGCCAGGATCTGGAAATGAAAGGTAAACCCGTGGAGGACCCGTGGAGGTCATGACTTAATATGGGCCAAACATGCGGAAATCCAGAGGCTATGCAGAAGCCAGGAAAAAAGGGCCGACACTCTTTGGACAAGTGAATCCAGGACAGGTCCGTGAAACAGAAAAGCCGTTTTGGGTACGTCCCAGAAATTGCGAACCCTCCCAAACTGCTTGGTTTCCCTTCAAGACACCATCCATGAGCTTTTCAATTCCGAGCTGCTTCAACAACAAACTCAGTACACTCGAGCTTGGATTCTGGAAAACCGTGGGAGGTGATAAGCCATTTAAGCACGTTCAAAGGAAAACAAAATATTGGACCATTTGGGAGGCTAGAAACACAATGTCATACGTGGTCAGGCGGCATTGCTGTTGGCTTTGTCCGAAGGATCCTTGCGGTAAGAGTGTGGGGCTTGGCCGTCCATATTTCACCTAAGAAGCGCCCAAGGGTCACCAAAAGGGTTGGTTTCATGATTATCTGCTTTCGCCTGAATCAGCGGATAAGTCGATCTTCCCAAGAAAGTGATGCTTGTTTCACATGATCTTAGCAATCCAACGCCCTCTTTCCAGTTCTATGGGTGCAGGAAGGTTTTTCACTGTAACCATTCGATGAAACCTACGAAACTGAACTGAGCTCCAGGACTGGAGCCAGGTTTGTCAGTCTTGAGCAACCTGCTCGGCATAGACTCAGCTGACATGGCATGCGCCTGCCTTCCATCAGCATCACTTCTCGGTCAAAGGACCGCTGGAATGCCACCTGCACACGCTCAGTAAAATTATATATGGAAACTCCCCGACTGAGTCTACTGAGGTTGTTTGGAGACCAAATAAATGGCTGGCTTTACTTCTGCTTGCTCATTTGACCCATCTGAAAGCCAAAGGTAGGAGCGAAGGTGCCACACGAATCCACGCGTGAACGCCGTGTGCCTGCCTTCAAGCAAGCCGAATCGGTGAGTTGAGCACCACTACCGTCGCGGGTCTCCCACTGAAGCATCTGCCTTTGAAGAATCCGTTATGTACGCAACTTGCTCACATCCTGAAAGTATGTTGCATCCCATTCCGCTCGGTGAAGGAGCCCAAATATACCTGGTGTGCCTTACTGCAATTGATGTGTACTTGATCCCCGGCATCGAGGCAAAGGACTTGGTTTAAGTTGAGCCCATTGTGGCACTGAATCAGCATGAATGACAGTGTACGTGCGTGTGTGCGTGTGTGTGTGTGTGTGTGTGTGTGTGTGTGTGTGTGTGTGTGTGTGTGTGTGTGTGTGTGTGTGTGTGTGTGTGTGTGTGTGTGTGTGTGTGTGTGTGTGTGTGTGTGTGTGTGTGTGTGTGTGTGTGTGTGTGTGTGTGTGTGTGTGTGTGTGTGTGTGTGTGTGTGTGTGTGTGTGTGTGTGTGTGTGTGTGTGTGTGCGCGCCCGTGTGTGTGCACGATATTCTGTCGATTTCATGCTTGCCGCCTGCAAATGAGAAGTGACTTGAACCCTACGGCGAAGGGTTCATCAGGGCCAGTGGGTTAAACAGCTGTGCGCTGCCAAAAGGATGGCAGCCTGCCCTTTACTTGCGGTTGGCGCCCAGTCCCAAGCGCGCCGTCACAGCGCTGGTGAGGAAATAGATGAATCCTGCGGCACCTCCGCGGGGGGATGGACTGAGCTTGATCACCTTACAAACCGCCCTGGTGACCAACGTCAACAGAATCCAGCCAACCTCCCCTCACACTGCGACCTAAGGGCAACCCGTAACAAACCCACCAATGCCTTCACCAGCAAAGCCATAACCTTGCTCAAAGCAAAATATAGCAAAATTGTTCGGTAATGCCAGATTCTTCAGGCAACTATCTTGGTTAACTTTCCAATATCCAAATTGCGTGCGGCCCCAAAGAACTTCCCAAGCAAAATTGCACCTCCCTCACCGCATGCAAGCTTGCCGGCCCTCAACCAAGATCCTCCTTGCCGATGAGGCCAAGGTCTCTCAAAAACACATCCCATATTCACCGGGAGTCACTGACGTTGAGCATGTTAAAAGCGAATCTTTCGCATGGTTTCTCGATGCGAGTCACGCTCGAGATCCGTTTCTCTGCCTGGCAGGTCCTTGCCAAAGGGATCCACCAAATCTTCCGCCCTGTGGCCTGTCCATGCACCTCCCCGCTTTTCCCCCATACTTGAAGCCCCGGCACCCAAAATCTGCATCATGAGAAAGCTGCTGGCCATCTCTCGGCCGATGCACTTCAGCAACGCCTGGAGGCAGTTCCTTGGAAGCGGAGCTCATCCGCAGCCAGTGTCGAAAGCCCAAAGATCGAGAATCGTCAGTTCAACCGGTGCGGTGTGCAAAGCAAGTCTTTTGCCCAAGGTCACATGACAATTGCTACGCCATGTAGTGGCAAGGTAAAAGGCACACTTGTGACCAACCAAAACCAAGTCGGCGGGTCCTCACCTCCTCTGGTGACACCATCCGCGAGGGCTCTTGCATGCTGTTGCAAATCGACGTCTCGCAGCTGGAACAAGGGAAAGCGGGCTGGTAACAGACCAGGGGCCTGATATATTCTGGCGGCCTACCTGACAGGGATGACTGATGGTATTTCGTTCTGATTGTGCGGAATGCCACAGGTGGCACAGGCCAGTCTCAGGGCTGACTTTAGAGGATGGGGCAACTCATGTTGGAAACCCAAGTGGGCAACCATGATGGCAAACCAGAATGTGAAGCAGCCAATGCAAAACATGACCCTGAAAGCAATCAATTGTCACTCAAAAAAATGCAACCCTAAAAGGTGTGTTGTTCCACCAACCCCCGATCGGGCCGCAACTAGCGCCCAATCGGGCCGGCTTGGGGCGTTGGCAGGGGTGGCCTGTAGCTCTGCGTGCATATGCGCGCGCGCGGGTGTGTGTGTGTGTGTGCTTTGCGTGTGTGTGTGTGAATATCTCGTTGTTGGTGTCTGTGTGTGTGTGTGTGCGTGCGTGCTTGCGTGCGTGGGTGCGTGGGTGCGTGGGTGTGTGGGTGCCTGGGTGCGTGGGTGCGTGGGTGCGTGGGTGCGTGGGTGCGTGGGTGCGTGGGTGGGTGCGTGGGTGCGAGTGTGTGTGTGTGTGTGTGGGTGCGTGCGTGTGTGCGTGCGTGCGTGCGTGCGTGCGTGCGTGCGTGCGTGTGTGTGTGTGTGTGTGCGGGTCTGTGTGTTTGTGTGTGCGTGTGTGTGCGCGTGTGTGCTGTGTGTGTGTGTGCTGTGTGTGTGTGTGTTTGTTTGATTGTTTGTTTGTTTGATTGCTTGGTTGGTTGGTTGGTTTGCTTGTTTGTTTGTTTCTTTGCTTGCTTGCTTGTGTGTTTGTTTGTTTGTTTGTTTGTTTGTTTGATTGATTGATTGATTGATTGATTGATTCATTGATTGTTTGTTTGTGTGTTTGTGTGTTTGTTTGTTTGTTTGTTTGTTTGTTTTTTTGTTTATTTGTTTGATTGTTTGTTTTTGTGTGTGTGTGTTTTGTTTGTTTGTTTGTTTGTTTGTGATTGTTTGTTTGTTTGTTTGTGTTTGATTGTTTTAATTGAATTTATGTTGGCTTAATTTTGTTTTATTTAGTTTAATTTATCTATGTGTTTGTTTGCGTGGTTGCCTAGGTGTCTGTCTGCATGTGCTTGTTTTCTTGCCTGCTTGCGCGCTTGCTTTGCTTGTTACGTGCCTTTGCGTGCTTGTCTGTTTGTTACTTAGGTTGTGTGTTTGTTTGCTTCGCTTGTTAGCTTGCCTGCTTGTATTTGTGTGTTTGCGTTGTTGCTTGTGTGTGTGCGTTTGTGTGTGTGTGTTTGCTTGTCTGATTTGTTGTCCTTGTTTGTTGTTTGGTGTGTTGTTTGCGCGTTTGTGTTTGTGCTTTATTTCGTGCTTTCTTGCTTTCTTGCTCGCTTGCTTGTGTGATTCTGTGTTTGTGTGGCTGTGTCCGTGAAGCTCTCTGTCTCTGTCTCTGTCTCTGCCTCTGTCTCTGGTCTTTGTCTCTGTGTATGTCCCTGTCTGTCCGTTTGCTTGTTTGCTAGTTTGTTTGCGTGTTGGTTCTTTGCATGTTTGCCTGTGTTGTTGCTTCTTTGCTTGCCCGCTTGTTTGCTAGCTTGTTCGCTTGCTTGCGTTTGTATCTGTGTGTGTTTGTGTTTGCGCGGTTGCTCGTTTGAATGTGTTTGTTTGTTTCGTTGTTTGGTTGTTTGCTTTTTGGTTGGTTGGTTGGTTGGTTGGCTGGCTGGCTGGCTGGCTGGTTGTGGTTGTTGTGTGTTTTGCAGTTTGTTTGTGCGTGGTTGTTTGCTTGTTTGTCCGTTTGCTTGCCTGTTTGTTTATCTGTTTGTCTGCTTGCTTACTTGCTTACTTGCTTGTTTGCTTGCTCGTTTTGTTTCTTTGGTTAATTGTTTGCGTGTTTGTTTGTTTGCTTGCTTGTGTTTGTTGTGTTTGTTTGAGTGTTGGTGGGTTTGTTTGATTGTTTGCTTGCTTGGCTTGGGGTGTTTGCGTGTTTGGCTTCTTGCATGCTCGTAGGTTTCGTTGCTTGTTTGTTTGCTTCCTTGCTGTCTTGCCTGTGTTTGCGTTTGTGCGTTTGTGTTTGTGCTGGCGTTCGCGTGTCTGTTGATTCTTCACGCCAGCCGCGCACTGTCGTAGCCAAGCGCGCGCTGCATCATTGTATGTCGTAACCATGCTTGAAGCACAAGCTAACGAGCACGGTGAACTGGCAGGCCCTTGGGCTCCCTATGGCAAACTGTGACAACCTGCGGGGTTGCTCTGCCCGATTGTTGGCGGCCCCAGCGACCATACCAAGGCAGGGAGAAGAAACAGTTGCTGGCAGCGCGGCTTCGCTCAGACTGCGCATCCTGGGCTCGTCTGGCAAGTTATTGTTACAGTTATTGCTATTGCTTTCAGGGTCTTGGTGTTCAAACGCAGCCTGCGGGATTCCCAAAAGGAGGTTTACCTCAGCCAAAATGTTTAAACCACGGGGCAATATAGAGAAGCCTGCGCCCAGCTGGCCATCCCGTGCCAAAGGGGCCAGCTCTCGACACCAAGGCTGAAGTCGGGCTCGTCCAGTAAACTGGCGCACCTGCGAACGGGCAGGCTTGAGGCTGCGAGCGCAGCGGGGAACCGTGGATGGGGGCATCCTGCAGGCTTGAGCATTGATGCTGAAACATCAACCAATCCAGAGTGGATCACCTCCTGGCAAGTTGCCCTGTGCTTGCTCTATACAAGTAGTAGACCTGTGCAAATTGCTCTCCAAGGACTCCGCACGCAAGAACCCTTCGCGATGCTTTGGGGAAAGCCTCGAATCTCTTCTTCATTGAGCCACGATCTATAAAGCGGAGTGCAACAGGGCAAGCCGACAGGTTCAACAAATTGCAATGCCCTGGGAGAAACGTGTTTTCTGGATCCCGGCACTTTATTCAGGACCCAGTGTTCGAGAGTTGGACTGCCAACTCCCACGTTGTTCACTTTTGTGGAGGTGGAGTCAAGTGTAGGCAGAAGGTCCCCAAATTCGACCGGACGCTAGTTCAGTCTTGGCTTAGAATGGGCCCACTAACATAGTGTGGGGCCGTTGAGATTGTTCAACGAAAACATATTGCTCTGTGGGGCATCTACTATGAAGGGGTAAAGACTACTCTAGTTGCCCCCAACTACAGAGACATCAGAACGACAGAGAGTGTGAAATGGAAGGCGCAGCGAATGGTCGCTGAACAACGAGATCTCAATTCTTGAAGCACACCGCATTGCAAATTGGCTGAAAAGCATAGATATCCCTCGTGAACCCCCCCCCTTGCAGATGAGGCACCAGCAGTCCAAGGACGTATCCAGTCCCAAAAGGAAGTGGCACTGCACATATGCCACCAGCACCAGGATTCCACTGGAGAGGCCAAAGCTCACCGTGCACAATGCTTTCAAAATCAGCCTCCCAGAGGATGGGTTGGACATGGACAGACCCTTGGCCACAAAAGACAGTTTCCTCTAAACCAGGGCTTGTAGTGCCCCTGAAGCTTGGCTTCTGCGAGTGAGGGTCATATCGTCGCCCAGGTCACTTGTTGACATACTGTTCCAGTTGAAGAAGGTCCTTACAATCTGCATTTCCCTTCCTCCCGACCTGGCAGGACTGGGAGTCTTGAAGACGCCAAAGGTCTCCAGCTTGTAGCAAAGTGTTAAGTTGGGTTCCCACTCCACTTAGTTGAAGAAATGTTCGGACAGTGGAGACATGTCTGGAAGCCGGATTTGTGCAACATTTTGGGCACTGGGGCCATACGGGCGGCTCTTGCAAAACTCCGTCGAATAGAGGCGCAAACAGAACACCAGCCATGGTTTGGCCCAACGGGCGCTTCTTGGCAGCCTGGCCAATGTGTCACAATCGGCCAGGTCTGGCCAAAGAGCTTGCTTCAAGGGGCTCAATGGTCAACCCTCACATCCCACACGCCTGGAATTCGCATACCCCGTGTCTGGAAGCTCCATTTCCTTCCACTCTTCATAGGCCTCCACAAGATGAGGCGACGGGGGCCTGTCTGAAGCGCATGGAAGCGAGAGCTATGCAAAAACAGAATGAAGCAACAGTATCAGGTTGGTTTGCAGCCACGGCCACTGAGGTTGTAAATGTGAAGGATCTTGGGTGGGGCACCACCAGTTGACCATCCATTGTGCATGGGGTCCATTTGAGCTTTAAGTATTTCTGGAGCGTCTTGAATTAGGCCTTGCAGAAGTAACGAAGTGACGATAGGTTCGGCGGGCATGTCACACATAGGGCCTCTTTGGTACAGGGGGATTTGGTTTGCATCATCACTGTCCTGCCCAACGAGTAGCGGTTCCCAAACTCAAGACATTCCAAGACACTCAAGGAATGGCTCATCGCACGATTTAGACTTCGACTGTCTTGGATCATGATACTTCTCGACATCACTTACCCAGAGAACCTGCAAAGAGAGGCCGCCTACTTTCACAGTCAAGTGTACGTCGTGAAATCAGTCCGTCAACGGCGCCCCTGGCCCGGGCCCGGGGGCCCGACCCCTCTTTTGCCCTTCCCAAGGGGCATTGGCTCTAGTTCCTAGCGTTGGCGTCGGCATAATTTTGGCGCCAAGTTCCATCTGTCCAGCCCCATCGGCCTCTCCAGCCACAAAGCCGAGCACCAGAATAAGCCAAACCGCAAAGCTCCTGGACGTCGGCACCGGCTACATAAAACACGCGACTACCTGAAACAACTGGCGAGACCTCACAGAAATACCTGAAGACCTCAGAAGAAAAAAAAAAACAGTCCGGAGTTCTGAAATGGGAAGGGAAGGGAACACTTGCTACAAACGTCAACCAGGGCCCAAACCCATTGGTGATCAAGTCAATCGCAGAAACCGCCTTCTTTTCTTTACGAGGCGGGATGCAACACTGTGGCATATTCCTGGATCACCTTTAAAGAGAGTTACCAAAAGGCTTTATTCAACTAATAGCTGGGATTTCAGGCCTCCCCCCTGACCACCAGCCCGGGGACCCTTAAGTAATCCCTTTGACAAGGCTTCAGACGGGCACCCGCGTGCATCAATGACACATGTCAGGGGAGAAGTGCAACCCGGCGAATTCGGTTGCCTTGGTCAACGGACAAGTTCTGCGAGTGGCCATCGGCAAAACGGGGGAGCACATCAATGGCAAAGCGGCAACCTGTGCTCTGAACAGGGGCCAACTGAAAAAAATAAAACAAAAACAAAAAACACTCGCAACAGGCCAATGTGCGACTCGCACCGTTGCCACCCTGGAAAGTCATATAGTTGCCCGAATCTGGGAACCCTTGCTTTGCTCACGCTGAGTGGGGCACTAAGGATGAAGGACCCTGCCCCTCCCTCCCCGCAGGTGGCGTCCAGCATTGCTCTTGCCGGGATCGCTTCCCCCACTGATTCTTGAAGGTGTCCACGAACCTTACGTAAGGCGATCCCCTGGGAAAAGCGTGGAATTAGACCCCATTCCTTACTTTCATGTGCCCAAGCATTGACCGTAGGGCCGGGTTGCTTTCTTGTGGGCACCCTCCCCTCCCTTGTATGCATTTGTTTTTCTCTCCTCTCTCACTCTCACTCTTTTCCTGTTCTTTCTATCTCGATCCTTCTTGTTTTGTCTCCTTAAACAATGGGCTTCAACGTGCAATGTGGACTTGTAGAACTGTAGACCAGTTGGCCCAAGCGGACGCTGACCTGAGCGCATCCAAATTCCCGGTCCTGTACGTTTGGCAGGATCATCCCCAGCCGTGGTCATAGATTGGATCAGGGGAGTTCCCTCGTAAAGGCTTCGTCTTGCTCGTCAACTGCGATTATCCCCAAGGGATTTCGTCCTCCAAGACTTCCCAACTCATGTGGTTGCACCGTGCTGGGTTATTTCGAACGACTTGGGTGATCGAACCAACAGGCTCAAAACCCTAGTTACACTTTCCGGAACTCAACTTCAGCCAAAGTTGGAACACTTCAATAGATGAAGAGGCCAACTCGCAGGCAACTTTTCTCCAAGCAGCACGTGGAGCTTCCCAACCGCAAGCACCAGTTCCTCTGAGAGCAGGGCGCGCCTGCGCCATGAGCGGCTTGGCTAGCAACCCAAGGATCCCACCAGTTTGGTCCAAAGTGAAAAGGGAAATCCAAGCCAGTGGGTCTGCTTTGATCTTCAGGCCCGATGCCACGGCCCATGCAATGGAAGTAAAGCCGGGGGTTTAGGGGAGAAACTTGAAAGGAAACAGCAAACTTGAAAGCTCTCCTGATGCATTGTCGAAAATGAGGGAAGCCCTGAAATGAATCGAAGTTCTCGAAAACTGTTTGGCCGTTTGGTTGCGGACAACTGGAACAGCCTCCGGAAAATAAAACATATGGCTGGACACAAAGGGAGGATCTCTCGAGGTAATTATGGGAAGAGCCATGGACACCCCAAATGAGTGTATTTAACCAATGGTTGGAGACTGTCTAATGCCATGGGCCATTGGTGTGCGTTCATAGCAGCCATGGCATGGATTGTGATCGTGCAGAAATGCTCCCGATGCACCTGCTCATGCAAACCTTCTACCCTTTGTCAGAGAGAGCCCCCAGAACAAGCACTGCAACAACCCTCGGAGAAGGGAAGGAGGGCTGTCAGCCAACGGCAGCACGTAGTCTTACTTGATTGGCGATGTCCACGCAAGCACCCCTGCACACTCAAGTCTAGGCAGCCCTAGCTTAGAGAGAGAGGGCTGTCCCGCCACAGCAACGACTGCTTGATTGCTTGCACAGGTGCAGCTGTAAACCAACCAGAAGCAACAAGTTTGAGTAACCTCCCTGGAGATCCCAGCAGCCACAACTCCTTGCAGGAGCATGCCCTTCGAAGGTGGCGTTTCGCGCCAGTGTGAACCTCAATTCCCATCAGCCTGCTAGCGGTAAGGAGGGGCCGTGCACAAATACTCTAAGTACAGGCCTTTCCCCGCAAATGACAGCAAATGAGTGAGGCCAATATCACATCCATGGTTCCAAAAGCAGGAGTCACAGCTGTGCAGGTTTCACTGCGGGGGGGGGGGGGGTTCCCTGTTGCTACCGAAGGGCCTCAAGCCCGACGACACACTGTCCCACAAGTAGCGCTGTAGACTATCTTGGTTGTATCATTGTTGTAGCGGTTGAAGGGGTTTGCAGGGAAACCAATAGAAATCAACCCAGTTCGGGTTTTCGTCTGATCCCTGTGCCTAAGCAATGCCACGCGCAAAGATCAAAGTCACCTCAGTGGCTTTCCGTTGAAACCCCGGAAACAACCCCAAGCAGAGGCACTCAAAGCGGCCCAGATTTGCGGCCACTGAATCACATCATCGGCCAGTAGCATCAAAGAGATGTAGCTATAGCCATGTGAAGAACACATTGGTTGGAAAAGCCGGGTTCAGTTCTAACAGGCCCACTTCCCGAACACGACGCTTCCACAAACTCCCCTGAAACAATGCAGTTGGTTTACTTTGGCAGGCTTCCCTCGAAGTGCCAGCCTCAGAAGCCATAGGCAACTAACCGAGCAGAGGCTGTACACGGCAGCTGACACCTGGGACTTGGCCCAAGAAGCTTGGAAGAGGCAGGCGAGCTTTGTATGGCTGCTTTTGGGCCCCTGCATGCTTGGCCGCGCCAGGGTCGTAAGGAAACTTCGCAAAGGGAACATGCACAACACCTGGAAAGAATCACCGTTGTAGCTTCAATCGCTCTGAGCAAGTCATTTGAATCCAACGACTTTGGATTGGGAAGACATGGGTTTGGGACTAGACACATGCCATGAATAGACTAGCCCCTGCAATGACAAACGTCACTGACTGCCACGAGGTACTGCAGTACACACACAATCACCGGGTTGGACTTGCTTGCGACAAGCCGCATTCCTGCCCGCTGGTCCCGAGAAAAAAAACAGGTTGTCCACAAATGGAAGACAGTAGCTCTCCCCCCTGCAAAACATCGTCAACTGTTCGCTGGCCAGTGACTGAACCACGAAAACGGTGACCCCACAAAAGGAGTCATTAACGTTGACCCTATATTAATCAACCCCAGTTTATTAATAGGGGTTGTCCCTGGGTGTAATGGGGAATCATCACGTTTGAAGGGGAACACCGGGAACACCCCCCTTTCAAGAAACTGGGGTTGACTAATATGGGGTCAACATTATCCAAAGAAATCTACCCAAAATCGTGGGAACGCATCAGCAAGGAACCT